>WOGJ01026291.1:0-12915 GCA_015342185.1 Leptinotarsa juncta | reverse complement strand
CAAGCGAGATGATTCTCAGAGACTACCACAAACATGGAGAACATTAATTGCAAGCAAGATACCAGAAAATAACTCAGGTACACGGTCAGGTACACGGTCAGGTAAACCAGTTACCTGCTACACTGACATAAATAAAGGCTTCGAACAACACTTCGAACGTAGAGTGGAACGCAGCACACCTAGCACCAGTAACGAGACTTGGGGACAAGGGAGATTACGACCTCGTCCTCGAGTCACGTAAGTACAAGTAATTCTTGAGAATATAGGTGCTCCTTAGGTCTTATAAGGATTGAACAGAACTGGCCGATACTTGATTAAAATCCATATTAAAAAGCTACACTAAACTTATGGTGAAAATCATGCAATAAACTGTATAGATTAGTTTCTTAAAAGGATTTTCAAATATTCCAATTGGGGCTTCCCCCACTGGAGATAAGAGGGGCGTTAGACCATTTTCAAGTAACTCACACAATAAAAAGACAAGTTTGTTTGAAGGTGGTTGACAATGTTTCGTAGCGCATTTCATGGGTACGGACTTCCATTGTCTAATACAATATAAATTGATTTGAAATCCCTGAAAGAATCTGTAAAAATAAATTAAAAAGATTAGCTTAAAAAACAATTTTATTAAGCAAAAGACTGAAATTACAATGAAATAACATACAAGCAACAACCAAAAAATTTAACTAATGACACGAGCTGAAAAAATAAAAAAAGTATTAACAAGAAATTAAAATTGAAAAATATAAAATTAATTGAATGCGGAAGAGAACGATTACTTATTGTGGTGCAGAGAAAACAACTGGAAGAATGATCGCTAGTGTTCTACTGGGTTTGAAAACTCGACCCAGCCAAACTTGATGGTCGGCGATCAATAAAATCATCGACACATTGATACAACGGTTCATCATAATTCGCCCATTGCCTTTTACGAACCTTAATTTTTTCATCAGCTACTTTCCGCTGTTGTGTTTCCAGAGCCACGTCGGGCCAATGCCACATCATCATTTCCATTGGGCATGATGTTCTGTTGCCGCGAAGAGTGTTTTCATTTTGCGATTTGTTCATCATTTAGCTGTAGACACTGCAGTGACTACTACATGTAGTAGTTGATGCCATTGTTGATGATTGTATTTGGTTTAGAATACTAACTGTAATTGAACTTGAATTTGAGAAGACTAACAGCCTAACACCTAACATGTATATTTTTTAAATTATTTATTATAATTCAAAATAAAAAAATAAACGGAGTATTCAGTTATCAAGTAGGTAATCAACAATTCAACAACAAAAGCATATATCTTTGACCTACTTGTAGTAAAAAACCATTTAAAAAAATATTTGTTTGAGCGCCATTGCCCCTGACTTTGGGTAATACCGCTCAGGGTCCGGGGTAACGAGATCAACTTTATATTTTATTTTTGGATACACAGATGTATCCATCTGTTGAATCCCACCCAGAACATATAGCATGAGCCCACAGTCCGCAGATGGTTCAGCAATACCACAACTCGTTATTTTTCCCAAATTCTTCGCAAAAAACACATTAGTTATAAATTTCGTCATCCACATTCATTTCGTCATCATTGTCAACGTCGCAAAGGTGCTCTTCATCTTCAATCTCTGAAGAACTTTCTTGTAAAATTTTTCTCTTGCAAGAATTTTTCTTTCAAATGTTTGTTCTTTTCTTTGCCAACTTGTTTTGGTCTTGATTTATCATCTTTTCCAATTTTATTGAGTTTCGCAATTTTTTTCTTTTCTTTATCTTCTAAAATAATTTTCATAGGAGTCGCAGTTAATATGGTAGCATGTTGTTTTCGCTTTCTTTAACCTGGTTTAAAAGATGGTGCAATAACTGGTGTCGTTGTTATATCAGCAAAGGATACCGGAGTTCTTTGCACATCAACAAGTTCTTGATTACAAGTAACTGTCAAAACAGATCCAGAACATTGATCCTTTTCTGATGGACCTGCCAAAGGAGATGTATGTCTAGGAATTAAAGCCAAACCATCAGACTGCGCATCTTCAAAATTTTGAACATTTAGGTCTAGGTTTTCAGCGATTTGTTCCGATTCTTGTGCCATCAGCGACGCTGCCAAAAAATCTTGATCAGTGAAAACATTCGGGTTCAATGGGTAAATTCCCGTGGCTCGAATTCAATCGAGCCACGTGTGACGATTTCTTGGCATATCTACAACAATGAAATTATAAATCACTAAGGGGTAATGGCGCTCAGATGAGCACGATAACCCGAAACGGTCGTTTTATAATAAATTTGAAATTAAAAAAAAACATACAAAATTGTTGAAAATTGATTGCATAATCATAAAATAGAATAGTTTTATTGTCAGAATAGTAAAATTGATAATTGAGTAAGCATAAGTTTTGGACTTACCGACAAAAAACACCTGAACAAAAATTAGATCAGCGCGACCGCAAATAAAAAAACGCACTGTACTATCCCAACACGCGAGCTGACTGTCTGTTTGCTTCACGCAACGTGGTGTGTTACTACTTTCCATTTTAACAGAATTATAGAGGTGGGCGCCATTACCCAGTGAGCGCTAATTCGCCTCCCTCCCATACTGCAAAAAAAGTTTTCATTGTGAAGGTTGGTGCTGCTTCTTTGCAATTAAATTAGTAATATTTCGGTTGATGTTATTACTTAGTTGTCATCTCAAATCGGATTCCAATCATAATCTGTTTATGTATTTGTTTTTGATACATAAAAGAGAGGATGCCTTTTCATAGAGGTGTGTGGATGATCAAAGCAGTAAATGTTTCAGTGCTTCTAATATTTCTCCATAAAATTTTTTAAGGAAGATTATTTGAAATCACATGATATTTCTATCAACTCATTTCCCTGTACCGTTTGCCAACCTGATGACATTTGTGTTGAAAGGGTTAAAGTTTTATTTCTGTTCAGTTCTAGAAAATAATCCCCGAAAGAAGTCTTCGAACTGTAGAGATATTATATCATTTTGTCTTCTACTTGCATTTGCAACATTTCCCCACCAGAGGATTCCAAAAACGCTACCAGTGTAGGAAAGTGATTTTTTTTAATTTTATAATTATTCCTAGTGCAAGCTTTTTCATCATAGTTTATATTTTATCTTCAACTTGGAAGATGTTATATCTTCCTTGTAGACTTAAGAGCGGCTTGTTAAGAGCACTGAAGATATTAGCCAAATATATCACCATTGTGAGCCATTCAAAGTTATTGAAGTGATCAGCATGTTTATTGGCGCAGCCTACAGAATCCTTAAAACAAAATATTCTGATCTCATCTCTCAGCTCAGCGGACACCCATACACATACTCACAAACCCCCAGGGGTCCGCGGACTACAGGATAAGAAACACTGATCTACAGTAATCCAGGACGAGGATTTGCGGACCTGGTGGAGACTGACGTGCGTGGGATGCATGCGATTTTTGATGGTTCAAAACGTATTGGAAAGGTCAAAGAGCTCGAAAAGTGTGTGCCCTACAATTTGAACGATCGACAAAAATTGTTACGTTTCGAAGGTCTGTTCTTCTTTGCTTTTGCGCAACCAAA
Source organism: Leptinotarsa juncta (assembly GCA_015342185.1). Classification (NCBI taxonomy): domain Eukaryota; kingdom Metazoa; phylum Arthropoda; class Insecta; order Coleoptera; family Chrysomelidae; genus Leptinotarsa; species Leptinotarsa juncta. The sequence continues at coordinate 9,358 of WOGJ01026291.1, read as the reverse complement.
ATTATCTTTTTTGAATCGGATCGTCACGTGTGATGAAAAATGGATACTCAATGACAACAGGAAACCTTCAGGACAGTGATGAGCCACCCAGGCCCTCCCCAAAACAAAAACCCACCAAAAAAAGGCCATGGTTACTGTATGGTAATAATCGGCTGGTGTAATTCACTATACCTTTTTGCAACTGGGCCAAACCATCACACCAGTCCTATTGTAAGGAAATCGACGAAATATACCGCATCTGCAGCAACCGCCACTGAACAACAGAAGAGGTCCGATCCTGCTCCACGACAACGCCCGTCTGCACCTTTCACAAAAAACATCCGAAAATAAACGAATGAGCGTCAAAGTTCTACCTCAACCACTATACTCAACATACCTCTCGCCAACCAACTACCATCTTTTCAAGCAGTAGAAACTTCGCCAATAATGATCAGGCCAAAAACGGCCTTCGTTGACTTCATCGAATACCGAGCACGCCATTTTTTATGCTGATGGAATAAATCGACTTGTGTTATGTTCGCAAAAGTGCATGGATTCAAATGACGCTTATTACAACCGAATTGAATAATTATTCATCGAGATATTACAGTTTGAAGTAAAAACGGACAAAACTCTTGAAACGACTACTGAATGTTTATTCTTGTACTTTATTGTGTCTGACTTGCTATTCTTCGTTTGATATCGACAATAATGATTGTATATGTGTGTATGTATGTATATACATATTGTTTTTTCTATATAACCTATGCTTTGCCAATCAATAAGATATATTTTTTCAGGCAATGAAGTACAGTAATTGATTAACTCCCAAAAGTGATCACTTTATTTTTGACATCTTATCTCAATAAATATTGCATTATTATAAAAAATAATTTATTGGTGTAAAAACAAAAAAAGTAAAAATTATAAAGGCAAATAATTTTGAAGTTTTATTAAAATTTTCAAGTATCCACAAGTACAAACAAACCATATATTGAACAAAAAGTTGAGATCATACTGGACAGTTCATTCTCCTAGCTTGAATTGATTGATTCTTCAATTTTCACTGTAAATACTAGAACATATCTAGGGGAAAACAAATCAACCTTTTAGATGGAGCAAAAGTAATCTCAGTCAAGAATTTTATCAAAGTATTTTAGAATTGATACAAAACACTAGGACCTGAAAAACCAGATTCTTGCTTAGAAATAAATGGGCAATAAGTTCAGAAATAAATTCACCACATTTTTCCGATTGTGAAAACTGAGTAGAACATGTTAAATAAACGTAATTACTACCATAGTCTGCAACATATAATAGGAACTTTTTATTAATAGATATAATTGAAATTTTACGTTACTTACTTTTTGCTTGAAAAATGACTGGATAACCCTATTATAATTGTCAAATTTGACAATTTTTAAAATTATTCAGTTTTCAATTTAACACCCCGCCATTAAATTTCTCTCCTCTACTAATATAAAATTTGCCAATAAAAAAAATAAATAAAACATCAAGTATCTTCTGAAAATTCTTAAAACCCTTCAGGAAAAATTTTTCTGTTTTCAAATGATCATACCTCCATTAAATTTCAAGCAAATATATCAATTTTTAAAGAAATTTTAAAAAAATTGGATTTCTTTCGAATATTTTAAAATGCTTCGGGAAAATGTTGTTCAGTTTTCAATTTAACACCAATCCTCTAAATTTCAGCCCTCTACTGTTACTTCAAACTTTTTTAAATTTTTTGGTAATTTGTGTTCTACCTATTTGAATGAAACATGATTTAAACTTTTTATTTCTGATAAATGCGAGAGTCTAGTATTTATCTACAAGTTTGAATGAACTTTTGTTCAAATCAGCAAATAACTCCAAATAACTCAGTTTGAATGAACTTTTGTTCAAATCAGCAAATAACTCCAAAAAATTTAAAAAATTTGAAGTGACAGTAGAGCTGAAACTGAATATTTTTTTCTCAGGGCATTTTTAGAAATTTAAAGGTAACCCGATTTCTGAAAATTTCTGTTGAAAATGTCAAATCTGGCAGGTCCAGAATTGCACATAACAATGGAAATGGAGCTCTTATTCAGTTACTTTTCGAAAAAAAAAACTACTTTAGCAGTGTTACTGTATAAAAGATTCATATAAATTAATGTGATTTTTGTCACATCCCCTCCTAGCAATCTCTATACTTTAAAACATATCAATGACATATTGATATCAGTTCAAAAGTTAAAAGACAATACCAAACATTTAAATAGTAAATTAATTCAACGTAAACTAATATGACAGAAACAGTTGAAAAAATACCTTTGATAAAGTTTCATTTATAAATATAAAACAGTCAGAGTCTACACTTTGTGCAATGTTTCAACAAATATGTACATATATATTACAAGTACTTGCTTGATATATTTATAATGAGTAAAATTCGTTAACTCAGTCCATTCAACTCCTTTTCATAGGTTTCAAACCAATAAATAAAATTTGCTGCAAAAAATGTGCAAAAGGACTTGAATGTCTTCTTATACGAACAAATTTTGGTTAAATCAATAAGCAGGTGTACTGGAACACTCTTCTTTTGGATGGTGATCTCAAAATCTAGTATTTTTTCAGTAGGAGCCAAGTCTTTATACAACATCAATAACTGCTTGGTCACTTCTTTTTCTTTATTGACTATTCCAACGATGTCTTTGGTGTTGAGATTCTTCAAAGTTGATTTACGTAACTGCCATAAATCCAACTTTGCAGAGCACCTATAAGAGAACACTGGTATTTTTTCTTTGTCATGAATATCAGTTTGGCCCTCAGATCTTTTTGCTTTAATATCCGTATCCTCTTTGGTAGTTTCCGTCACTTCAAACTTTAAGAATTCTTTCAGAACAGTCATCAAAAATTTATTGGCTGATTCGAACCATTCCTCTTCAATCACCTGTCTTCTGTTGGATACTGACTCGTCGATATTTCTGGATAAATACTTCACATTGTTGCCCATCGGCACAGTGAACTGGCTATAGTTACATTTCAATAAACGTTCACTCTTAATATTCGGTGGTTTTTCCGTCACAAGTTTATATAATAAGCCTACGGGACTATCTTTACATATTTTCTTTCCATGGCGACATAAATTAACGAATATGTTCAAAGTAGACTCCGATACAGCAGGGGTTGCATTTCGAGAATGCTCAAATGGATCCTGTACACAAATAGAAACTTCTACTTTCAAAGCAACATTTCCCTCAACTTTAATAAAATCCTTATAGGTGTTATAGTGTTCCGGAAGTTGCTCCGGGGTTTTAAACACCTCCTTTTTCATTTGTACTCCTAAGTAAGGGCAAATTATATATGTACTATAGTCAAAGTTTGAATAAAATTCGAAAAAGTCAGCTAACAGCTCAGCTAGAGATATATTTCGCAAAGTGTAATTATTGTATTCCTTTTGTTGAAAACCACCGTTCCATCCATCCTGGTAAATGGCAAATTTTTCATTCTCCTGAAGCAAACGAACAGACGGAACCTCGTGAGGCTTTTGTTGTAAAAAAAATATCATCATGAGGCTCAATGAATAATTGGTGAACAAATGATTTTGTCCCGTTATCTTATGGATCTTCGCCCAATACTTTATTATCACCATCGCCTCTCTAATTTTGAAATCCAATTTTAAGTAGTAATTGATCAGCACACTGCTAACTTATTCTTGATATTAATGTCACAGTTAATATTGGATTCTATATGGATGCACTTCAAAATAGGAATTTTTGCATGAGCTATGACAATACAATTGGTGAACCTTTGAGAATGCATCAAAATGTGTTTGATTTTATAAAGAAACGGTACATTGTTTTCCCTGTTCCTCACTCCTTTTATATAGAGATCAATATCACTGTTTTTGAAGTCGAGACCTGTTATCGTGGATCCAAATGGAAAAATTTGCACCCTCGGATAAGTATGTTGTAGGGAATTTTGCAAATCATCACATAGTCTCATATACACTGGATATTTTGAATTATTCCCTACCTCCAAATGCTCTGCTAGAGAAGTAACTTGTTCAGAGAGTGTTTTCATATTCTTTAGTTGTTTATGGAAATCATCATGATCTTCTATCTGCGAATATTTATTGAAAGGTTCTGCAAAGAAAATCACCAATTAGTTTACTCAACCACCCAATGCTTTTCCAAAAATTCATTGAATCTCACGTTAAAAGGTAAGACCTCGTTAGTTGTTAGCTCGCACAAGTTTCATCTTTTGAGAGTTGTCACTCGTAGGGGTGCGACAGCTTTTCGTTTCATTTATACAACCAATCAAAATTTGTTTATACTGTCTAAAAGTAATTTTCAGAGAGAATAGAGTTTTATCAAACAAATGACTTGTTACAAGGTAGATATTATTGGATCCATTCTTTAAAAAAAAAATAAGAAAACAAGTCATTTACCAGATCTATCCTACTTCAAGAAACGATAATCAACGTCACAGGACATTGACATACTTTGGTGAACCCACCAATAAAACCACTCGTATTTTGAAAAAGAAAGACTTGGACGTAGCTTGCAGAACAAATAATAATTTAGGTAAATTTATTGAAAACAATAAAGCAAAATTTTCAGGGTCGGACAAATCAGGAGCATAAAAATTGACTTGTGATTCTTGCATAAAACTTTATATTGGCCAAACCGGGAAAATATTTTCCTAAAGAGCAACAGAACATATGGAGTGAGTGATTTCTTGAATTTGAAGAATAATTCCACATTTGCAGAAAAGCATGACTACAACCATGATTATAATTTGTTACATTTGGAACAGAAAGGTTTGAAACTCAATTTTTTTCATTGCTTACAAATTATTAGATTAGGGAATTTGAAAAATTTACTGAATGACCAAATAGAAATTAATTCTTCCTCCCTCTGTTGAATCTGTTTTCTGATATGGAAATTGGTAGAGACTGAATATTTATTTGTATCTTAAATTCTATCAAATTATTACTGAAGTTGAGGTATCTTAATTAGTTATGGATATAATTGAATAGTGAGATTCATTTGTATTTTCACTATGAAAGCTTTACAAAACCGCAGTACATGCTTCGCTATATAATAGCGTTCTCAAGCAGGATTTGATTGATTACTTTTTACATAGATCACATTGGAAGGACATTTGAAGCATGCAAACAAGAACATAGAAACAGTTTGAATAACGAAAAAACAAATTTAATGAATGTTACTTACCTTCTCTCAGTGGAACATGAGTTCGATCAAAAATTCAAAATTCTTGATTTCCAGAAGGTTTGAAACTTGACCTTCTGGAAAGTATAGAAACCAATCAGTACAAAAATTCCTAATATCTAATGAACCATCAAATTGAATTGAATAGCTCCCGTTACTTAATATGTTATTACCAGATAATCATGCTTTGTCGCCCTAGAATGAATAATATGCAATATTTATTGATCAATTGACTTGTTTTTTACTTTTTTTTCCTAAAATTATTTGCTATTACTAGTTAATGAAATGATAGTATCTGCTCTTTTCAGGTAGTTAGAACTAGATTAGAATTAATCATCTGACCAGACCATAGACATGTTTTAGAATATAAAATGTTTCAATCTAAAAGTAGTAAATCCAAACCTGCTTGACAAAGTTATTGTACAGCAAAACATGTGACGTGGTTTTGTGAAATTTTGTTATTGGCTAAAATTTTCGTTTATATCTTGTAACTTACGTTGCGTTCTCAATTCTCTATACTGGACAGTAAGTTTTCTGCCACCAAGATAATGATTTTCTCTCAGTACTGTGAGAGCATTAGAAGGTTCTGCATAGTCAACAAGCAGGAAAGAATTTCCAAAATATGTAAAAACCACTTTACCATAACTGAAAAAGTACTTTAGAATTATTTCCTGGCAAATATATGGTGGATATCCTGAAACAATGTAAATAGGTTATTATTTTATCACAAATTTATGAATAATTTTTTTAGTTATTGACACCTTCTTTTTTCGTGAACTGTTGAAAAACTGGTGGAAATTTCTTTACAGTTGATGTTGAGAAATTGGAAAAATTGTAAAAAAAAGATTGAGTACTGCGTCAACTTCAATATTCTATGTGCAGGTAATCTTATTTTTTTACTGAAACGTACATTTTGAACAAGTGTACGAATTTTAATCATAAGTGTTCTTTTCATTGCCCAAAACATTTGATTTGTAAAATTTAAAAAAAAGGCTACATCAACACCTTTCAAATGAAGTATGACACAACCTCCAATTCTATTAAAAAAGATGGGAAGATAGTTGTCACTTCAAAGGGTTGAATGGTGACATTTTCAAATAATACCATTTTAGTTTAAAAAATTGTTTTACAGGGGTACTCAGTTTTCTCACTGCTGTAATGACTAAGTTAAGGGAAAAGAGTTATGGTAGAAAGCCGACAGTAACTCTTATGCAAAATTTTTCATATTGAAAAAAATCATGAATGATTTCCTTCAACAATTTTGACTTTTGAGAAGTTTATTCACACTATGTAACAATGGACCTTCACATTGATACTGAGATAACCGCATAGGTAAAAATCGAGTAGAAACGATGGTTGTCATTAGCATTTGATATGAACTTGGAAACACCGTAAAACTTATTCACATTGCATCATTTAATTTTTTTCTTACTGATTGGGAAGTTCATAGTCCAGATACAATATCTACCGGACATATTGAAACTAAGCCAGGTGATAAAACAAAAAAAGTCCTGTCAGCTGTTTTCATATAATGTTGAGGGTTCTTTTCTCCCCGTGACTAAAAACAATACTCTCACAAGTTCGCAATTAAATGACTCAAAACACAAAAAAATTCAAAACAATAAAATAATTAATTCAATAATTATGTTTAAATTTCAGTAATTCGGATCAGCTGAATTTTAGTCATACATTCATTCATGTACTTTTTTCTGATTTAAAAAAATCATGTACATTTTGGATCGTGGTTTCTAAAAACCCTTTTCGAAATCATCAACTGTTTCACTTGATTGTTCACTAAATGATTAATATTGCTTTAACCATATTTGATTTTCAATTCATTCACAATGAAATTTTTACAATTGACATATGTTGATTTTCAATGTAACTGAAATATCAACAACCCAAAAAGTTCACCTGAAACTCTATTTTACCTGTCACAAAAATTCCACATTTTCTTGCAATCCTCATTTGCTCCTCCTTTCCATGGTATAATTTTAAATGTTTCTGCCCAGAGAGATGTTGCATCATAGTGGCTTCGTTATGTAAATTTATTTTACATAGATCACAATAATATTTCCTTTTTGTGGATCCTTGCATAATGTTTATAGATATCTCAACTTTTCCTGAAACAAAATATTGATTGAAAGTCTTTAAATAAAAAAACTTCTGAATACGTTTAGGAATTTTATGTGATATAAAAAAACTTCAATTTATAGTTATTTACCCAATTCATTAAAAAATATCACCAAACAAAAAATTAAAAATTACTATTTTTGTTTAAATATATCAACCAGTGTAAATATGAAGTTAAAAACTTGTTATAATTACTGTTATGAAACTTTCATGCTTCAGACCTTTAATTCTATTTTTTGTAATAATCATTGCTAAGAGGGATGAACTTCCATAGAATGTATATTCATTTGGTATTTCTCTCTCTCTCTCTCTCTTGCACCGTTCTAGCATATTAGCGAAAATATAAGTTAAAAAAAACATGGAAAAATGAGAGGAAGCCTATTTAAATCCAAAGGGGTTTATTTTTTGGACATAAAAATTTGGGCTTCCGACTTCTCCACCGTTATACAAAAAAAAATGTGGGAAACATAAAAGGGGGGAAGAATAAACTCTTTACAAAGATGTGTTGATCATGCATAGAAGTTACTTTCAGATACAAACTGGAAGAAAAGCCCTCTCAAAACAACTACTTTCATATTAACATTGAATTAAACAAAAGAAAAAGTACTTTTGAACCAAATACTTTTATATGAATTTTATGTTAATTAAATTATACAAAAAACACTTTCTCCTATTCAGTTTGTACTCCAAACATTCATTAGAGTGATGGGGTATTAAAACCACAAACTTAGCAAGCCCAGAGGAAAATATGAATTTGATCAAAGCAAGGCAAAAATGCTGATTATTGATGATACTGTATGGTTAATATTCCATTCACAATGTTTTGTATTCATTTTGATCATGTAGCGCTATGCATTTGTTTGAAGGTGGCTGACAATGTTTCATAGTGAATTTCATTAGTTTGGACTTCCATTGTCTAATATGATATAAAATGATTTGAAATACCTAAAATTAAAATGATTAGCTGAAAACGACAACTATATTAAGCAAAAAGAACCCAAAATGAAATTACAATAAAGTAGAATACAAGTAACATTTGAAAATTGAACAGTTAAAAAGAAATAAAAATTAAATGAATACAAGCCGTCGTTTTGATTGTTAGTATCCACTATCAACATTGGAAGTCCGAACTAATGAAATAGCACTATGCATTTGTACAAAAAAAAAGTTTTTACCATAACAATAGATGAGATGAAAATGTTCTTACTTGATAATCAAGAAAAGACTTCATCTATTGAATCCAAAGAAATAATCATTAGTCACCCACATAGAAAAATTAGGTTTTCTATAACCCTACCGGTTATGTCCGATTATAGTCGTAAACAAGGATAGAGTTATCATACAAATTACTCTCGAGCAAAATTGGAGGTGTCAGAAATATCCAGAGTTGTCAAATGTAATCAGTTCATTCTATCTTCGAGAAAGGTAAGAAATTTAAAAGTTTTTCCAAAGGTAACATGCCGATCAAAACTAAAATGAAATTTTCAGTTGTCAAGAAAACCACCTTGTTCTCTCCTTTTTGAAATGAATGTATTCAGTGAGATTACTTGTCACCATCGACATTATTGTAGTCAGTGTACATCATATGGAGATTGATTTGATTTAACACATCATCTGGTCTTTTTTAATAATTTGTGTGTTAAATTTAAACTTCATATATAATACACTGCTAATAATGGTTTGTTTTATAACTTATGTTATGTAACTTAAGCTTGGAAACAGTACCATTTTATAGTTTTTCAATTAAAGGTCATTTGAAATTAGCATTTGTTTATCCTCTTAGTATGGTTAAATTATATCTGTTCAGTATCAGAGAAATTGCCTTGAAGTTCTCTTCAAATACCGCAACACCCTGTTATTTTTTAACCCATAAACTGATTTTGAAAAATAACAATTTCCAACAATAGTACTTGACGAGCTCTATTCAAAGCTGTCACAGCAAATGACTTACTACTTAATATTGACAAAACACAAATAATTCATTTCGCAAATAGATCCTCGCCAGAGTTGAATACCTTTGAATATAATAA
>WOGJ01026014.1:0-12467 GCA_015342185.1 Leptinotarsa juncta | reverse complement strand
TTGTGTCTGAAAGTTAGTTTTTTGAATGATCTACACATCCATGTATAGATTTGCTTCCTTCCTTTCTTTGGAAGATTCCCTCATCCTTCTTTTTTTTGTATTAAGAAGGAGTAGTAGAAAGCCAAAAACTTTCTTTCCCAAAAATTAATCACTCCTAAGAAATATAACCCCTTCAATTCATATTCGATCTGTTTCGTTTTCGGTGCCTCACTCTGTATACGTATATGTATATGTTGCATATATGCATATGTGTATATTAGCCATACGTATCTCATATTTTCAGTCAATACGGTATTCAATTTCAATGTTTATCTATTTTTTCATAAAATCTTGTGTTTATTATACTTGACCTGCTACAATAATACATTGTGCAACTAATGTGGAAAATAGGTTATTTTATACGTTTGGCAAGATAATGAACCACGAGTATGAAATATTCAGTTCCCGCACGAGCTGTACACTATACTTTTCCGACGACCTACTTGAAAAACATACGTAATGTCGGATTTTAATTTCGCATGACTGTATTATACCTACTTACAAATCATCAAACTTTGAATAGGTGGTTTATTAATTCCTATCATATTACTATTAGTTTCCAAAACTCTAGTAGAAGTTGTCGGTCTTGCACTAGGGTTTGACTATGATTTCGAATAGTTCTGTTGAGAAGGTTGTTGCTTGTTCAATAGATTGGGTTATTTGACGCTTTTTGCGTTACTTCTTTGTTTCCATGCCATAAAATTATCGTACGTCATTCTGTTTTGATTTTTCTAGCATCAATACCTTCGTTGTTTCGTTTGCCCAATTATTTACTTCTAGGGGGGGGTAAAATCTATCATTTCATCGTTGGATGACATCGTACAAAAGAAAACTGAAAAAATTGTACGATTCACACTAGTGCCAAATATCGAATTTTGTGAACTAGTTTACAGAGCGAATTTATTCATATTTCAAGTAGGTCGTCGAAAAATATAACGTAGTCAATGAACGTATTGTACTATTTTCTCTCAAACATTTGTTTATTATCAAAATCGAATATTTGAGTAGCAGAATTCCATTTATTCCATATATACATTATAAAACTTTTAATTTGTCACATTTGGTTATTTTGAACCCAAATTCAGGTCATATATGAAATACGAAATTGAAAAATAATGATTTGACAAAAACAATTTCAAGTCAGCTCGACGTATAGAGATATATTTCCTCCGTCAGGTAGTTCCGTTAATATTATCTATTGAAGTTTTCTATTTTACATCAATACGGTACCAATACTATCTAGAGAAACTGGCATATAAATGAGGTCATGTCATCTGAATCGAGATAAGGGTTCAAAGAAACACGATTATTAATTTGCTCTCAAAGTTTCAACATGAAACAATAAGTAACCTTTAATTGATCCATCAGTTGGTGGATAGCCATGAGTTCTTCAGAGGCGTAGACTCCCCAAAAATATAAAAAGGCATATAGTGCTCTTATGACAGGCAAAAACAAACAAATATTATGGATGTCGGTAAAATTTTCAAATATCTGGTCTATTCGTTTTTTTCTGAGGAATTTTTTTCGATATTAAGACATCATTCATAAATATTTTTGTAATAATACTATAATTCCAAAATAGTAGGCACTAAATTCTCAGAAATGACTCATGTTTTTGCCTTAATCTGTCTCTTGCAGTGGCGTACAGATTAGAAGGAATGATGATAAAATATATAGAATCACAACCTTGTCAACAATGTTTTCATTTTAATGCAATCATATTTCTGAAAATGTACAGACTACTATTTTGGAATTGTACTATAGTATGAACTACAAAAAAATATTGGTATTAATTTTGGGGAAGAATCATTTCAGTAGAAATTCACGAATATACTCAAATCTTTTGATATAGATATGAATGATGATCATGGTGGTTGTAAGAGAGGTCGTAAAATCGAGCTTATAGAATATATGTAGACTAATATAACCTAACATTATCGGAAATTTCATATACCGATCGTCTTATTATACCAATTACATGAATATCGAAACAACAAACATACTTTTGTAAGTGACTTGTCAATTTTGTATCTGGTTATTTCATCACTCAGAGTCAAATATGTTTCTATTCTGCTGAATGCAGTGGCTTTTTCATGTCAGGAAAATATCATGTGTTTCAGTCAGTTTAAAATTTGCTGCAATAAATGTCCATAAATCTTCATTTCTTATATTCTTTTTTAATAACAGTATACTGTGTTGATGAAACTCTGTGCTTGAGCCAATTAAACACTTCCTGCGGAAGTATCTGTAGAATAGTATAAAGTCCCCAACCTTCTAAGAGTTCCAGAGTATCAAGATTGCTTGGCGATGTCACCAACCAAGTGAATGGTGATAGTCTTATTACCTCAGGTTATGCTTTATAAACCATTAGACGTTGCTCAGATGTCTACAATTTTATAGTTCGAAAGCAACATGCCAAAACATATCGCTAACCATTTAGCATCGAAAGAATTATTCGATAAATTTATTGGAACCGTATGCTCTGCTATAATTACCGTTTTGGAGAAAATTGATGCCTAGATTTCCTCAGAATTAAATTTAATGTCATTCCTGTCACTTCAAGTCGATACTTTTTCCATATCTTCATTGAGATGTAATTTTTTTATTGTCAGTAACTCTTATTCGTAAATATAAAAGAAAATAAAAGACAAGAACACTGTTGTCAATAAAGCAATATATTGCTTATATAGAATATGCATTTCCTAAAATACAAATATTACATTCCGTACAATATATTTCAAAGTACTTGGTAATCATGCATGAATCTTAGGGAAAACATGACTAACTGCTTGTTACATATATGAAATATGAATAAATATTGATAAGTTATCAATTGCTTTCAAAGAATTCATCGAGCGTGTAGAAAACCTGTTGGTGCAATAATTTTTCCAGTAAATTTTGTAACTTATTAATATTGTATGCTTTCAGTGACTTTGGAATATGGTTATAACTTTTTTTACCAGTATATAAATTACCCTGTGAGTTTTGTTGAACTAGTAGTTCGGTAGCATGACAGATTGACACAGTGACTATGAATTAGATTTTTTGGGCGTAAAAAGATCCTCGTTTTTTATGAATTAGAAGTGATACCTTATATGTATATGTTGATGAGGGTGGAAATTTTCTAGTTTGCCAAGTAATGCTAACATGAGTCTCTATGTTTCAAACCATAACTGTTCTAATTGCCGGTTTTTGTATCAGGCATACAGACGTTACATCAACAGATGAGTTCCAAGACTCTATACCTACTTTTAAGATAATATGGAAGTAAGCGTAGTAGACTATTCTGGTAACTATATCAATCGTATTTATTCGGCTTAACTAGGTTTTTGTTTCAACAGTTTAATTGGTGTTGAGCTGAGAATTTTGAAAAATACATCGTATTTATAGTTTCTCCATCAACAACGGTTTCTGTATCTTCATTTTGCCTGTAAGTATGCAGAAAATGCTTTGAGTTTTACCTATCTTTAGAAAGAGTTGGCTTTAAGCCTGTGGATCATGTCATTTACAATATCTTGTAAAGGGGTAAGTAGTGACTGTAAATCTTCATGATGAGACTAGTGTCATCATCAGAAAGTGAAAAGGTTGCTCCTGTAAAATTGATAACAATGTCGTTGACGTAACACCTTTTTGAAATAAGTCCAAATTCTCAACCAAGCAGATTACCTTATTTGGTGAATGATCTTTCATGTCATCTGGCAAGAGTGGGACTTCGCCAAATGGTTAAAAACCTGGTCTGGTTCAGGTCAGGGCAGAAAAAACCAGGTCTGATTCATGTCAGGGCAGACACAGAGTATGAGCTCTCCTAGTAGGGTACAAATTTTCTTGTGAAGAATGATTTACTCCAAGGTTGGCAGTCTATCGTATATTTTCCTCAGTCCACTAAGGATTTGACAGACGGCCAGTCTCTGATTACTTCTGGCAGGAAAGTAAGTAACACAAATATGCGATTTGGGAAGTGGGTTTTTTGTTACGCATACCAGGGAGACGGCCTTCCATGACTTCAGGGTACTAACTGCACCAACCAGCCAGAAGAGCACTCTTTGTCCTCTCTGGTAACCTGGAGCCCTCCTGGCCGTAATGTTCATTTCTCGAATCCTATCTTTCGACCATCTTCTAGAATGTACTGTCAGGTAGTCATAACGGCATACTGAAGAGAAGTTGATTGGTGGATCTAGAAGTTGTCGGATGTTCATGGTGCAATATTCTCGCAATGACCACAGTAATATCTGTGAGTCAGTCACACCTATATTAGATTCAGCCATGCAAGGCTTTTTCGTCCCTGGTTTGAGTGAATCGTCGTGAGCGTTTGCTGACCTGCTCAGGGAGAGGTAGTGAAAATGAATTATCTCAGAGTCATTCTGCCATACATCGTTTCGGAAGTTAAACCTCCTTTCGACATGAATACGCACATACACACCCTAGAGTTAAGTCGTCGTTAAGAGGACTCTAACCTCAAAGGGTGACTCTTTACCTTGCAGAGGCATTCTAACGCCTCCCGTGGCAAGTCGGAGCATTGATAGTGGAGGTATCTGGGAAAGGACTTTCAAATGCAACTTCTGAGAAAGTTGAAAAGCCACGAACAGAGGTCTGGCAAGCCATAACATCAACTTTTATTCAGTTTGAATATGCAAGACACGGAAATATCAATTGCAACAATCCGAGATGGAAGGAATCGAAACATTGAAAATTTTGTTGATTTACAATTTTCTCCATAACTTCAAAAATCACTGATTGTCAAGCCACTGGTCTGTAATTATTCAGATGATTTCTCGTGGTTCTTTTTTTTTTTAGTCTACGCTGAACTTGGTCTTTCAAGGAGAAGAAAAAATCCAGGTTGAAGAATTCACAAAATCGTGGAGTAAATTTGGTGGCACATCTTTGGAGTATGATGACATCTTTTTCATCAGGACCAAATGTTGTGTTGATATTCAGCATACTAGGACACTATCAAAAGGTAGCATCAGCCATTGTGAATTGTACAAAGAAAATTTTTAGGGACGACAATTCTTTTCAGTTGAGCCGTATTTTGTCATTGGAAAGGAAACATATACGACTACATACAAAACGCCAGATAAATCAACATCAGTGACTTCCGAAGCACATTGATCATTAGAGATATAACTAATTTTTATGGCCAATACTCGATGACCTGAATAAATGAAATCAGATAGTGGTTTTCTTCCAATCTAGAATTCGACAATTGCTCATATTCAAAAGTGGGGGTGGGGTGTTGACCATAAAATCTACCATTTTTTGACAATCGTCTTCGAAAAGTTTATCAGTATAAGTATACAAAAAGTTAAGGTAATGCCATCAATGTCACGAAATACGGGCTTTTGTCAATTATGATTACTTTGAACGCGATCAACTGGTCTGCAAATACCCGCGGTCATTAGCAAGAAAAAATGATTTCTCAGACATTGTTAATTACGAATGTAGATACACAAAAAGTTGTTAATTCACCTGAAACATCTGGAGGTGAAAATACAGCTATTAGTTCCTGAAACTATTTCAATTATTTCTATCTTTTTTTAATCTGATTCATAAAACAGTTGATCTTCCCTTAATCGCTAGAATTCCCATAAGCCCCGGGATTTCTGCATTCCTATCCAAATTCCCCGGCTATGAAGTCTGGTGATTTGTTTGGGACACGGCGAAGATGCTGAAGGACAGGACAGTACCGTCGGTTGACGCGTGAGGTAGCGTGAGACAAGAATTCTTCGGTACCGTCAGCGGTACGATCGGCAAGGACACAGAGAACTTCTTTCTTATCTACTTCTTGTTAATCATCATTTATTATTCTTGTAATCATTCCGTTCTCAAAGATATGAGTCACGTTGCTTTGTCTACGACAAACGACAAGATACAGGTACTCGACGCAAGTGGGGGAACGTGGGGTATGGAACTGATGAAAAAATTAAGTGTTTTTCGAAACGATTTTTTGTGATTCAATGTTCATGAGAGAATATTTATTTATAAGGGTTTTTTCTTCCAATTTGTATCTGAAAGATACTTCTGTGTATGTTCTACATATCTTCATAAAGAGAAATTTCAATAATAATAATAATAATTTTATTTGCACATAGATTACACATTATACATAAATAGTATATGTTACAAATATATGAATATGTATAGATATATATAAAGAATGTTTAAATCTGTTTAAAATATGTTTTTCCGTTAATCAGCTGTCGCACCCCTCGGAACTCGAAACTTGTGCGAGCTAAGGATTAACGAGGTCTTACCTTTTAGCGTGTGATTGGGCGATAGCTATATAACCATTTTCATTCCATTTTCAAATTGAAATCATTTGTTAAATTCGATCAACCAATGTACTTCTGACCTTTTTGTGTTTAGTAAGTATTTTTTCAGATTTTTCATAAATTTGTTAAATATTGTTATAGTTTTTATTTCATGTGAGGAATAGAAAGTCAGACTTTTCCTAGAAAACCAATGTTTTCTAAAAATATCCCCCCTTCAATTCGACTCAATGGAGTTTAATGGATCAAACTATGAAGGTATTCGTACAGAAAATTATCAGAAAATAAAATCATCATTCAATTATTTATTTATTTTTTAAAAAATCACACTTTAGTGTTACGAGAATATATTTATTTTTTCTAATTTCTTTGGATTTTCAACCTATTCAGCAAAATGTTCGCATAACGGCCACAGAAATCAATTAACTCCTGACATTTCTTATTAGTCAGTGGACTATGCTTGAAAACAGGCAGTAAACAAATCTAAGAAATGACAAATCTAGTGACCATCATCGACCTAATGTAAATGATATTCCATAATAGAAAATATAAATTCTTTCAGAGTATTTCATTCGTCGTCGAACATCAAAAATGTCACTCCATCTAGTTGACGAGGTACTAACCCACTAACCAACAATATCCGAAATTTGCCCGATTCCTCTGAATAAGGAAGAAAAACTTTCTTATTAGTCAGTGGGCTATGCTTGAAGACTAGCAGTAAACAAATCTAAAGAAATGAACTTTAAACGTTCAAGCCAGTCTCGAATAAACATACATAGTAGGTATAATCCAGCGCCCTTCGTGGTATTAGCCATGGGAGCAGTTGTTTTCTGATAGGCGTCAGTCCATTCAACCTACTGTGTAGGTATATTCGGGACCAGCTTGAACGTTTAAAGTTCATTTCTTTAGATTCGATTGTTTAATTTATGTGTCATTTTGGCTAGTTACTCAACAAGAAACGGTTACATAATTGATGCTTTTTGCAATATCCATAGAAAAAATCCTTATCCACCGTTGCATATACATATGAACGGGTGCGATCGTGTTCATATGTATTATGAATCAACAAATAAGAACAAAAACTGAATATTTCTACTTGTACATGGCATGTGATAACGACAGTAATATAATTTTTAAAGGGTGTTCTTGTAGCATCAGTCTTCTGTGAAAATATTAACTGGATTTGAATTTTGTAGGTAATTTGTCAATGGAATCGACAGAAGACTCAATTCACGAATACCAAAGATAAACGAGGCTCCTTGAGGAGATATGTTGCAAAGCCAAGCTTTGCCATCAACGAACGAACGAGATGCGTTTTCTATCTTTTTATGCATTTCATTGCAAAGCAACTTGATGAATCAGGAAAAGAAAATAAAGCATTCGTCTGGTTTTGGATGTACAATGTTTTGTTTTTAGGATCTGGTTATACATGTATCAGAATATTTCCGAAACGAGTTTTTTGTTATTTGCTCTGGAAAAATTGTATTTCTTATGTTATTATCGAAGAAATAGAGAAAAAAATCTTACTGATATGGCGGTATATAAAAATAACTTTGTGTCTTTGATATCTTGTAAAAACTGTTTATTTGGTTCAAATTGATGTACATGTTTGAAAGCAAAACAAACTGGGTTCTAGAAAAAATATATCTGGAGAATGCTCAAAAATTACTCACCGATGTAAAAGATTGTAAAGACAACATTGAAAATTTCCCGACTTTGAGGACTAAAGGTTGTTTACTGCGTTCCATTATGGTAATTATTGTCTTTCTTGTCTCCAAATCTGATTCAAACCATTTGAATTCATAGCAAGCATCGCTTATTGCTGAACTCTGAAAAGTATTCAGAAATGCATTGGGTTGAAACGAAAATTTTTATTTCAGTTTTATACAAATACAGTATAAGTTTTCATGAATATATTGTAAAAACTGAAAATTTATGATGCGCAAAAATCTTCCATTTATTTACGTATTTATTCATTAAAAATTTGGGAAACAAACAGGTAAATACTCATAGAAGCATCCACTAATATTAGTGGTTACAAAGATACTTGGTGTCAGTAGATACATGAAAAAAAATTAATTGATAAATTTCGTATTTATTTTTGCTATGTGTTGAATATTCTTTTCATAGTTATTTTAAAGGAATTCAACGTAATAGAGAAAACATCAACGCTACTACAGTATTTGTTGAAAGAATCACATATTTTAGTAATGGGGGAGTTTTTGCTCAAATTCATGTTGAAATTCGGACTGGCAAGTAATTTTCTGTTTCTAGTGTTCCTTTGAGAAACGTGATGAAAAATCATTAATACTGGATTGGGTGAATCATAACAGTTTGTTATAATTTTATAAATAGAAACTAAGTCGGTTATTATTCTTCGTTGTCTTAGAAGCTGTATTTTGTAGTGAGAAGTAATTTCGCTAATGCCAAGTGTTACATTCGTCTCCGATATTTTGAAGTGCAAAAACCATACAAATCTGATCTGGAATCTTTCTAGTCGTACTTTATGTGTATTATAATGTGGGCTCCATATAACACTTCCAAAATTAGGTTTACTGTAAACAACAGTAAAGAGATGGATGTAGCCGTTAGTAAGTGGTAGGAAATCATAATGAAGAAAAGAGAAATGAAACTTTCTCCGTTTTTCACCATTTTCATTTGTAACTAACGTTAGTGCAGTTTCGTACTATAAGGACATTTTGAAACTTATACAATAAATTAGTTTTCTCTTATCTTCAACTGTAAAGAGCTTTGATTGCTGCCTCGTTGTTGGAGTCTTTACATATTTTGCAGAAAAATCCCAAGGTTTTGCTGTATGAATTCATTACATAATCCAAAAGGGGATTGGAAGGCGATTGTGAAAGTAGGAAGAAAGCCATCTAAGGAGTTCTCCCTGTATACCTATTCCAGCAAGTTTTCAAATAGGAAGGTTATGATCGACTTTATTAAATGCTTTACTGAAATCAATGAGTAATGAACAAAGATCATTTTATTATTTCAATAGCCACGGCCAACAGTCGTGAGAAATTTATATCCACACAATGCGCCAAAAAACGAATCTAATGCTAAAACGTGTACTGAAATAATGATTTTCACAATAATATAGAAACAAAATAACAATAAATACTGTAACAGGGAAAAATTTTGTATAGGTTCTGGGTAATAGTAATGGTAATAAATAGCACAGGATTATTTTCTATGCTACAATACATTATAAAATAGGAAATGTTTATGTTGCGAAATACAAATTATAATGATAGAGCATAAAAATTGATGAAACTGCATGTAAATATTATTCACAAATTATATCTCTATAACTGATCTTCCTGTAATTTCAGATTAGGAGCGAGAGTCTCTCAACTCTCCAACTCCTGATCCAATAACTGAACCTACAAAAAAACTTGGTGGTGCAGCCAGGAAACCACTGAGTCGTCTCCTCAAGAACGAAGTACCTTATGAAACTGCTTTGAACCAAATTATTTAGCGGCGTACGCAGAATCTGTCTCAGGTGGAGAAACAAACCCCTAATGGGCAGGTTAGAAAAAGTTTGCGCTCAAATGATGATTCTTCGAAACCTGAGGCGAAGAATTTCTGCACGGCTGAATCTAGGGCATCGTCAGGTGTAGCTGACGTGCAAAAACCCTTATATGGGAAAGTTGTCGCGGATATTAAGGTGGAAATCTTGCACCTTGATTATCCGACTATCTCATTAATGGCCAATCAGGGGGAATCTCTTCAGGAGGCTATTTTGTCGGCTGTAGAGGTCATTCCAGCTGATGAGCTACAGGTACAATTTCAGAGCTGCTCTTTTCGGCTTGAATGGTTATATGTCGCCTATGAGGATCAGGTTACCGCCGACTGGCTTGCATGTGTAGTTATTACCCTATAACCATGGGAGGGTGCTTCTCTGAAATGCGTAACAGGGAACCAACTTCCGAAGCCACACATCTGTGTTGCTCACCTACCTGACGGAGGCAGTCAGAGACTAACCTCTGAGCAGGCCCTCACTAGATTGAGGAAAATGAACCTTGGACTGTCAAACTTGGAGTGGACTATTCCCCACAAGGAAAGTCAGGCCCTGGTCAAACATGGACTTTCGCTGTTGACGATGGATCCATGGCGTGCTGGCGAAGATGGGTTTCAGACCACATTTATAATGATAATAATAATCGTTTTTATTATTTTAATATCCTAGATATTATTGAAAATGAAGGGCAAAATTTATTTGTGTTTTAATATGATATAACATTTTAGTTGCATTCCTCACTGAAATCATCTATTCCAGAAATGATATGTCGAAAAAGAAGAAAATAAAACTTAACTCTTATTTTCACTTGGAAATGTGTCCTTTTGTGTGCTTCACCAATAACTGTTGTTGTACATATCGCATATATTTAACGATGACTCCTATAAATACGTTCACGTACCTATTTACCCTCACAACACGAGCATCGACAGTTCCAAAAGTAAATGAGTGTATCTTTCATCAAAATCTAAATACTTTATAAGTTATTTTTTGTGAAATTTCAGAAATGAAGTATTTATTTCTGACAATGCAAAATATGTGTCTTTGAATTTTTTAAGACTATGACCTTCGAGTGCTGAAGAAATTGAGTTATAAAGGCTATATACTTTGTAACTAAACGAGCGTCTGAAAATTTCCGTCAGAAAAGAAAGAACACTCAATAATCTTTTATTTCTAATATTTATGTTGTACATATCAGTACGATAAATAATTTTACCATGAAGATACCCTGGTTTTTTATTGATGATCACGCATGAGATCCATTAGCAAAATGTTCCTCCTGTTCTCCTTATTCAGCCATATAATTTCCCCTAGTTTATGCGAAATTCTTTGCCGTCTTCGTACCCCAAAAATCAGACGTGGATATATATGAATTCTGAACTTTCTGAATTTTGTTTTTGTATTGTCCATACAGAGCATCCGCGTAATTAAATAATGATAAAACTAATGTTTCATAAGCACGCTGTATCATTTTGATGCTAGAATCCATTACTACGCCTCGATTTTTTGTGTCATCAACTAACACTATTTGCTCATTATTTATATTAATATCCATAGGTAATGTTTGTCTATGATATTTACCTCCGAACAGCATGACTTTAGATTGTTTCGCATTGAGAAGTAGGCAGTAATCAATGGCATAACAGATAAAAATCCTTAAATCCTCATTCATAATTGCACATGCATATTCTTATTCTTTAGACTTGAAACTATAGTATAGCTGAGTATCGTCGGCGTAGAGATTCACATTGCAGTTTTGGATTTTGGTAAGAATGTGGGAAGAGTATATGGAGAACAATAATGGTCCAAGTATGGATCCTTGTGGGACCCCAGATCTCAGAGACATATAATCCAAGCAGGCACCATTCATACATAACTGCTGTTTTCGATTTTGAGATAATTTTCTATTTATTTACAAGCATTTTTTAAAAAGCCATTTATTTTAACATCCCAATCAGTAAATCATAGTTAATGGTCGGAAGCTCGACTAAAATCTAATAGCACTATCATTTTTATCTGTACATTTGAAGCTTTTATGATATCGTCAGTAATGTGAAGTAAAGCAGTGGCGCAGCTGTGAAATTTACGAAAACCTGATTGAATTGAAGGAACTAGGGGCTGATTACATAAGTAAGCCTTGATTTGAGTTTCTAGAGCCCTCTCCAAGATTTTTGAAAGCACTGGTAAAATGCTAATTGCACGCAGGTTGAATTCAGTGGGTGCCTTTTTTCGGTAGAACCCTTATAATCGCCTTTCTCTATGCATTTAGAAATACATGTATTATATGCGTTATCTAGGGAATAATATGTGGACAACATAATTTGACCATATTAATAACTAATCCTTCGAAACTCTTAGTCCTAGTCTTTTTACTACAAATTACTTCGAAGATAAAAGAATCATTGATTTCATGGAAAGTAAACACATTGTTCGTAAGCATCTTTGATTTATAAAAATTCAACATTTCGTCGGATGATTTGGTTTGGGAAATAGACTTGATAAAAATGTATTATCATGTGTATCATATCAGATGTGTCAGTATATTTCTGAGGTAGGAATTTAATATATCTTAAAGACTTCCACATACCATTTGGAGTGACACTTAAATCCCTATACGAGCCAAGATGAACACCTAA
>WOGJ01025937.1:0-16933 GCA_015342185.1 Leptinotarsa juncta | reverse complement strand
TACGAACGACAACTCTCAGAAGTTGAGAAACTTGTGCGAGCTAAGGACTAACGAGGTCTTACCTTTTAACGTGTGATTCCTAACACGTAAATAGTACTCCATATCAAAGAAAAATACTTTATTTTGAACGAACAAAGTAATCTATACTTATAAATGCCAAAGTCACTCACTTAAAACTAATTCATCTCTGTTTTTCCATACTGGTGAGTCCTAGGAAGCTAAAATTTGGTATATAGGTGATTTTTAGATCTTAGATGGGCACTAAGAAAGGATTTCAGATATTCCCCGTATGGGTAAAAGAGGCGCATTTATATATAAAAATTACCTTTTCATCACTGTTTAAATGACACGTTCCGGGGTAGAAATATATTAATACCACGAAACCTTATTATACCTATAGATGGAACAATTGATTCTGAACGTGTGAAATTTCCAATTACATTGGTGTTTGCAATGACTATTAATAAGCCCCAAGGCCAAACATAGTCCGTTTGTGGCTTGGATTTGAGAACACCATGTTTTTACCTGGACAGTTATACGTGGCCTTCTCTTGAAGGGGCAAACGACTCAGTTTGTGTTAGCTTAACATGGACTAACAAAAATTATAGATAAATTATGAGGCAAAACAACGAAATATATGCTCAGGGTTGCCCTTTTCCTCTCAGACCTACGCAAAGCCAAGTTTTGACATCGACCGCCAATGAGATTGTTTTCACTGCGTCGTTCACTGCAACGCAACTAGTTTTGAACAAGAGCCCAAAGATGACGTCTTCATAACGAAAGATATCAGCGCCCTCAAATACTCAGACTTGTCCTTTAAGAACAGTAGAGGAGTCCAGCAATGCATTTGTGGTTCAGACTGGCACCATCGATGAGACCTAAACTTACCCAGGAACTGAAGGTAAACGATCATAGACAACGACTTGTGCTCGCTGAATGGGCTCTGGAGCAGTTGACAACTGACCCTAATGTTCATCGGCAAAGCATCTTTAGCGATGAGGCCCATTTCTGGATGAAAGGGTACGTGGATAAACAAAATTGTCGAATTTGAAACGCTACCAATCAATATGGGATCCAAGAGCGTGCAATACATCCTGATGGTATGGTATGGTATGGATTTTGGGCTGGCGGCGCCATTGGTCCATATTTCTTTGAGAACGACATTGGTCAGGCCATCACTGTCAAAGGCGAGCATGCTAGAACGATGATTACCAACTTATTTTGGCCTGAATTGGCCCATGCCATCTGCCAAATTCAGCCTGATGTATGCGCCAGAGTCATGGAAAATGTTAATATAATGTTATATTCGACACATAACGGCATCAGTAGGTCTTTAAACAAACTAAAAAACTCGATGATATCTTACACACACTTCGTTTTATTTAAATTTTAAGAAAGGGAGCGCCTAATGAAAGACCCATTATGAACAGAATAGGAAAAAGAGAAGTTATTTTTATGTAATTCAGTTCATATGCTTATGATTGTGTAATTCAGTGGTCATATGCATGTGCATATGTTCATATGCTATGATTGGAATTTTTCCCAGTTTGTATCTCATGGACTTTCTATGAATGTTCTTCACATCTTTCATTTTATACTAAAGTGCATTCTTGTTTTTTTTAAGTTTCTACAATTTTGTATAAAATTAGGGAAATGAGAACGTATTGAAAAAACAGTTTAGTGTGAGATTTCCGCTTGATAGTTTACAAAACTGCAACACGTGTTTTACTATACAATAGCATTTTCAGGCGTCACAATACCCGGTGTAGCGAAACAAGAGCCGCAGTTTTGTAAACTGTCAATCGGAAATCTCATATTAAAGTATATGATGGAATCGGCCGATACTTGATGGAAATCCATAACTAACGTATTCTAAAAACACTTTATTGTGTGATTTTCACTAGATAGTTTTACAAAAACGCTATCAAAGTGTTTTTCAATACGTTATAAAGGATTTTCATCAAGTATCGGTCAGCTCTACCATATGTTTGAGGTTGGGTTAGGTCCAAAGTGTATTTTCAATCCTCCACCGCAAACCGCAAGGGTAAACCCAGCTTCTTAACGAAGGCGATTAGTTTGTATGGTGAGTGGTTTTTCAGGTCAGATGGTAAGAGTACGGCTCTGCCAAACTCTAAAAACCTGATTCGGTCACCAGCGGGGTAGGCACAAAGTATGTGTTCTGCTGTTTCATCATTTTTCAAACAGAAGCGACACACACAGTCTTTGGGCAGTCCCAAAGACCTATAAGGAGGTCTGTCAGACATCGTAGTTCATCCCTACTGAAGTCCAAGAACTGCTTGGTATCAAGCTTTGAAGGGTGAATAAACGTCTTGGGGTGAGCCAATCCTGGTAGATTCCCCAGAAGTCCATAAATCTTCTTGCCATCCAAGTGTTGTTTGGCAATGACAGGTTCTGCTTCGATGAAGCTGCTTCCAGCATCCTCCTTTACAAGAGAGTCGGCAGTCTCATTGCCTTCCAGACCAGTATGGCCAGGAATCCAGAATATTAAGTCTTCCTATCGAGGAGAGTCGTTTTTTGCAAGTTGCTACCAATTAAGACACTGCTTAGTAGGAGCCAAGAGCTTTCAATGCCGCATGACTGTCCGAGAATATTTTCAATGACTTTTGAATGAGGTTGGATTCTCCAATCTCTACGCTCACAATTCAAAAGCGTGAATTTCCGCTTGAAATACAGTTGTACCAAATCCGGAAGGTGTTTTTGATCCATCTGTGAACCAATAACTATCTGCTCTAAATATTTCTTTCTCCTGGAGGATCCAGTCCTTTCTACTTGGGAACAGTACTTCATAAAGCAGTTCATAGTTGTCAGTTGGAGGCATATACATTTAGAGGTCATTTCCAGAATGTTGTAACTTCCAACAGTCTGTTGCACTCTGCATTAAATTGATTTGTGCAATTGGCAATGTGCACAAGTCTATATGCAGTCCATCTAACCTCTCTCTCCAGAAAAATGTGGAGAGGAGGTAGATCTAGAAGGATCTACATGGCCGCTGATGGTGTGGTACTGATGGCACCGCTGATGGCACAGATTGGTCTGACAATTATCACATAATTCAATCGATTTGTTTGGGACCTAAACCCCAAGTTGTATCACATCTCCATTGATATGCCCCTAGGGACAGTCTGGCTTTATGTAAAACTATTTCCCTGTGAGTTTTTAAAACTATTTCCAGGTGAGTTTTTTTTTCAAGGACATTGCCAAGAGTTTTGATCTCCGTTCCAAATGCAATTACCTCACCGTTGAGGAAAAGTGGCGTTAGATCGTCCAATTCTCTCCTCCTGGTGAAGGGGATTATCACAGTTTTGCTGAGGTTCACAGAAATCTGCTCCCCCAGGTACCAACTCTGAAATATTTTTGAGAGGAGTGAATTATTATTATTATTATATTATTTCAATTGAAATGAACCAATATTGATTAAAACAAAGTTTATTCAATAAAATCAGTTCCACTACTCAACAAAACCCTAATACAATAGGGGAGAAAACTGTTTATCGAATGTATTTTTGACATGGTAATAAAAGAAATTTCCGCTTATCTTCGTCTTCTCCACCATCTCCAAATCCTGCTGAATCCTCTTCGTGAACATTCTGTATTGGTTTACTTTGTCGCTATACGTTCTCAACATCCTTTCCGCCCAAGTTTCCGCATGAGGTAATTCTCTCTTGATACCTCTGCTCCTCTTCTCCAGATAATCCATTACGTCATCGTAGTAGTTCTTTCTGTACATGTACAGATATTTGTAGGAGAGGAATTTCGGCCTGTAACAACATGATGAATGAATATATTACTCTTTGGTCACTCATTCGAATAAACCACAAGACGTAGAAAGTTAAAGAATTTATAGTAAATTAACAAGTATTTTTTGATGGACGAATAATTGTGATTTTAGTTTTGTACAGTATACTTCAATAAAAATAATATTGGCTTTCAACAAATCGCAAAAATACACCGGATGGTAGTTTGAATTTGATTTCATATGAAAATATTGTTGAATCGAAAATTGGATTTAAATAATGTAAATATTAGCTGTATCACTACTAGTATCAAATCCGTAAGATTTTTTATTAGCCCTATTAGCCGTCGGATTATCAGTTTGTGGGATAGAACATTTTGAGTGAAGCAACTTTTGTTAGTTTGAAGAAAATGGGTAAGAAGAAATTTGGTTTGTTAAAGAAGCATGCCTTTTTAGCCAAAAAAATGCTGTTGAAGCCAAGGCTTGGTTGATAAACATTATTTGGCCTTTGCATCAAGAAAATCAACCACTGAAAAGTGGTTCGTTACAACTAAACGACGTGAAATAAGCACCAAGGACAATGCATGCAGTGGAGGCTGTTACCGACATTAAAAGATCTACATAATAATTTTAGACGACCGCAAAGTGAAGTTGATCGAGATAGCTGAGGCCCTAAAGATATCAAATGAACATGTTGGACATATCGTGTTTGAATATTTGGGTATGCAAAAGTTCTATTTAAAATGGGTGCCGCGAGAGCTCACAATCGACCAAAAACAACAACGAATTGATGAACCTGAGCAGTTTTTGGAGCGGTTCCACCATAAAAAACCCGAATGTATGCATCGATATGTCATAATGGATGAAACATGGCTTTATCCTTTCACACCAGAATGGAAACGATCGTCATCTGAGTAGACTGCAAGTAGTGCACCGACCCCAAAGCAAGCAACGACGCAGCAGTCGACTGGCAAGGTTATGATATCAGTATTTTGGGAAGCGCATGATTAAAATAGTCATCAATAATTTAGGAAAGAAAAAAACACCAACAGCGCCTATGACATAGCGTTTGGGTCGGAAAGACCCATACCCTAAATCGGTACAACCAATCAGCCTTACATCCTTCCTGTTAAAAGGACTGAATAACCACCAGTATGCTTATCAAACCGGCAAATCTACAGATTTAGCATTAAACAACCTTGTAGAGAAAATCTACCAATGCCTTGACAACAAGGAGATTGCGGCTGCTCTATTTCTCGATATTGAAGGAGCATTTGGCAATGAACTGTCTAAACCTACAAGATCGTCTTTGGCTAGGAAAGGTATAAAATCGACCATAACTGGCTGGATCTATTCCATGCTGGTAAACAGAACTGCAACTACGACTCTTCGAAGCGAGGCATCAGTTCAGGGTCACCAGAGTCTGCCCTCAAAGTGGGGTACTATCTCCTCTTCTGTGGTCGCTTCTGATGGATAGTCTGTCTGTTTCAAATCTGTTTTAAAATCAGTTGCCCTCGACAGAAGAGAAGTAGATCTGCAAGCTTATGCAGATGACCTTGTTATCTTGGCACGGTCCACGTCGGGATAGCTTGTAATATCCTCCAAAGCATGATGGACGTTGTTCACAGTTGGTGTTTGAGGGAGCAAATGTCTGTCAACCCCAGCAAAACTGTGATAATTCCCTCCACCAGGAGGAAAACATTTGACGATCTAACGCCACTTTCACTCAGTGGTGGTGTCATTCCATTGGGAACGAGGGTGAACTATCTTGGCATTGTCCTGGATAAAAAACTCACCTGAAACGCTCACTTGGAAGTTTTACACAAAGCCAAACTGTCCCTATGGACTTTTTGTGGTAAAATTTGGGTTTTAGGTCCCAAACAATTCTATTAGATTTATGTGATAATTGTTAGACCAATGATCACTTATGGTGCGATTGCCTGGTGGCCGAAGGCTATACAGAAAAAGGCTCAGGCGAAGCCCATAGACAGGCTTGTCTAGCCATCTGTGATGCCATCAGTACCACACCGTCAGCGGCCATGGATATCCTTCTAGATCTACCCCCTCTCCACATTTTTCTGGAGAGAGAGGCTAGATGGACTGCATACAGACTTGTGTACATTGCCAATTGCACAAACCAATTTAATGCTGAGTGCAACAGACTGTTGGTTAACACTGGACTTCATGCCTCCAACTGTCAACTACGAACTGCCTTATAAGGTACTGTTCCCGATTAAACAGGACTGGATTCTTCGTGAGAAGGAAATATAAAGAGCAGATAGTTGTTGCTTCACAGATGGATCAAAAACACCTTCCGGTTCAGGTGCGAGTGTTTTCAGTCGCAGACTCAGGACAAAGATATCAACCTGTCTGGGAACCTATGCGACTGTATTTCAGGCGGAAATTTACGTTATTGAATTGTGTGCGGAGAGATTGTGAAAATCCAACCTCATACACAACTCAATAAAAATATTCTCGGAGAGTCAAGCGGCGTTGGAAGCTCTTGGCTCCTACCAACGTCTAAATTGGTAGCAAATTGCCAAAAACAAATCTTTTCGATAGAAAGACCCAACAGATTGTCACTGGTCTGGATTCCTGGCCATACACGCCAAGAAGGCAATGAGGCTAATGATTCCCTTATAAAGAGAATACTGCAAGTAGCTTCATCGGACCAGAACCTGTCGTTGGCATCGCTTTAGACTTTGCCAAGCAAATATGGAACACCTGGATGGCAAGAAGATTTAAGGACTTCTGGCAGAATCTTCCAGGACTGGCTCACTGCAAGGCGTTTATTCACCCTTCAAAGCTTGATACCTAACAGTTGTTGGACTACTGTAGGGATGAACTATGATTCCAATAGGTCTACTTACAGGTCAATGTCATTGGAATCATCATACGCAGAGAGTAGGACTGTCGAAAAATAGTGTGGTCGCCTCTGTTTGGAAAATGATGAAACAGCAGAGCAGATATTGTACCTGTCCCACTGGAGACCGAATCAGGTTTTCAGAGTCCGGCAGAGCCGTACTCTTACCATCTGACTTAAAAGACTACTCACCATACAAATTAATCGGTTTCGTTAAGAAGCTGGGTTCATTTGGTTGAGTGTGAATATGTGTGAGTCACAATAAACCCTTGCGGGTTGCGGTGGAGGGTCGAATAGATAAACTCACTTTGGACGTAACCTGCCCTAACCTACATAGTGTTATTGGAGCATTTGGAGGATGACATCTCGAAAAAACTGCCCCATTTAAAAAAAAGGCATCACGAAACCACAAGACATCAAGACAATACACTGTATCACAAATCAATGAAAATGGTGGCAAAATTGGATGAATTGAGCTTCGAATTGGTTCTGCATCCCACGAATTCTCCAGATCCGCCCACCAGCGACTTGTTCCTGTTCTTAGACCTCAAGAGAAAAAATCAGCGCCGATGAAGAGGTAGTCGTCGAAACTGAAGACCATTTCGAGGCTGAAGACAAATCGTACTATAAAAACGATATCGAAAAAATCGTTGTATCGCCTTCGAAGGCAACTATATTGAATAATAAATTCAACTTTTATCATGTTTATCAATTTTATCTATGTTAGCCTGCGAACTTTTCAGCCCAACTGTAGCTATAACCACGCTGCATTAGTTGGGAAACTACTCAATTTTACAATTTGGTAAATATCAACATATCGTTTTTCTAGTTTTCCTCGATAAATGTCATTAACTATCTATTTCAAAGGCAAACATATTATTTTACAAAAATGTTCCACAAGTGAATTGTTATATTCC
Organism: Leptinotarsa juncta; assembly: GCA_015342185.1. Classification (NCBI taxonomy): domain Eukaryota; kingdom Metazoa; phylum Arthropoda; class Insecta; order Coleoptera; family Chrysomelidae; genus Leptinotarsa; species Leptinotarsa juncta. The sequence continues at coordinate 9,399 of WOGJ01025937.1, read as the reverse complement.
GAATTATTGTGGAAAAATTAATATTTTTGTATCTCCATATTTTGCTATTTCATGAATGACCGACTAGAGAAAAGTCATAAAGCTAGTTTTCATATATTCTATTAGAATCTACGAAAAAGTATCGCAGACGTATTCTCAGTGGCTTTCACAATATTTGAAGCAAAATTTTCGAAGTTTTGGTTTTCACAATTTTGAATATTACTGGATTTTTTTTCCAACACCAAACTGTTATTTACCAAGTGATTATCTTCAAGTTTAGTTTAATATTCCTCTTGAAGATGATCACTTGGTGATCAAAACACGTGTCGAGGTGTTAAAAATAACCTCCAGTAATATTCATTTCTACACTAAAGGTTCCAAACAGTGCATCACAAGTTTCACAATTTTGTGTGTATTTTTTCATATTCATTAAAGAATTATTCTTATATTTTTTGTAAAATTGTTCGAGATAATTAGATGCTCGCTGGACTATGAGCCATCTGTAAAATTTTTCAATTTTAGCTTTCCCATTTCCTTTTTTTTATTTAATTTTAGATTAGGAACATTTTACTCAGAAAAATCATTTCATTCAATGAAAAGGCAATTATCTACTCTAAAGATCGTAGGATACTATTTCTAAATTTTCCAATCGCTGAAGTCGAAATACGGTGAAAATTTGGATTTAGGTTGTACCTGCCCTCTACCGGGGGTTACTTTCACTATGGGGGTGTTTGCTACTCCTTTTCGGGGGTGAACAATGTTTCATTGAAAATAAATCCGGGAATAACAAACATTAACTGGAGCAGTTATTATATAAATTCCACTTTGCGTATCATTGACATTCCGAGTTATTTTGAAGAAAAAGCATTTTTTGCAAAATTGTAAAAATGCTCTTTCTTCTCAAGCTTATTTTTTCAAAACTGAGCTCTTCAAACCGGTCAAACTAATAAAGTATATTACAAGTACATAAATGAAGTGAATTATAACTTATTTTCAATTGGGTGGTGATTATGGGGTTATTTTTATTTTACACTTTTTCAAGGACAAAAACACAAGCACTACCAAAAAATCATTAAGGCGCTCTCAGAGCGGTGACTATGCGAAAGTAGCGATAAACGGATTTAAATCGCTGGAGATTAAATTAATTTGAAAAAACGTTCTCAGGTAGTTCATTCTACATAAACGCAGTTCTCCAAATGAAATAGTTGTTAAACAGTGAAGTTCGAGGTGTACTGAGTTGAGTCTCAAATGTGCCAAGTCATTTGAACACTTCACGTGAAAGTATATAAAGAAGAGAAGCAAATCTCCAATCTTTCTTCGATTTTCCAGACTATCAGAGTTGCTAGTAGTTATGTACGCGTCTCCAATCAGGCGTATGGCTCTTTTCTGGATGGAATCCCACAGCTTAAGCATTTCCTTAAAAAATGCATTGTTTTTGTTTTAGTTAGTCGACGTTGGAACTTTCAAATTTGCCGTTCGACGAATGAAAACCTACATCAACAAGCTATTACTCTGTTTATATTCGGTCGAAGAAACGCTACATTTTCACATGAAATATTTTTTTTCATAAAATACTCTTTTTTTTAATCATTTGCGGAAAAACCTTTGAAAAGTTAGGAATATTGGTTGAAAAATTGACACTTTCACTTGCGAATAGGTCGAAAAGTACTGACTTTTAGATAAAACTTTATAGAACGGAAGTTACTTACAAATAATAATTCTATGAATGCTTTAAACAAGATTATGAATGAATAAAACATTTTTAAATCCCGAGAATGGGTGGCAGCATAAACGCAACTCCCGCTACAGGGTCATCTTTGAAATAGGAAATAAGTTCAATATGAATTAACTTTTTATGAATTTCGGTGATATTTTGTGAAATTAAATAGAAAAATGGTCATTGACTGTCTCAAAAAAACCTTAATATAAAAAACCCTATACCTATAATCGGCATCTTCAGACACTCGCCTCCAATTACGAGTGAAAGCAAAGAAGAATTTGTTGCGCTTCTGGAATAACAGGAACATTTTTATGTTGCTTTCAGAGTCTCAATCCTTTTTTCATTTTGAAGATGTCCCTCAAATTCCGACCAATTATTGAAAATATGAAATATATGTTTGTATCATAGTCTCGAAAATAGACATTTTCACATTTATGTAATTTAAAAAATTGAAATCATTACTACACCTTCAAATTGTTTTGAAGTCTGTGCCAAATGTACGAGTACCTAACGATGTAGAATTTCAAGAAATAATTATATATTCATTTAGTTTTTAATGGACTTTCAACTACCATTTCATAACATAAAAGAAAATTGTTAGCAATGATCATTAATCAGCTAGGAAAATGAATGCTCTTGATTTCAAATATCCAAATTTGATAATTCTATAACCCTTCTTGAACAAAAAACTTGGATATTACTAGCTGTATTCAGTGGAGTGTCATCAGAAATTTGATAGAATAAAATTCAAATAACAGCAGCAAAGCTCAGAATTGGATCTGGGTTACTGTTAACTTCGTTTTATATAAGGATGTTTTCATTCCTGCTGCATACTGATGGTTTTTCTTTTCAATGTTAGTACAATCTGTCTGACACGTTGCATTTCATGTTTTTATGTTGCAGATCAGTGTAAAGCACACTCTGCAATATTTTATATTATTATTGTTAAATTGGATTTAGATTTAAAATAATAGGCAAACGTCAAGAAGTTATGGAACGTAGACGAATAGTGGAATTGCGTAACAAATACTTAGAACAAATTACTAAATATAGACAAGAACAACGGCAAATTTTCTATTTAGATAAAACTTGGTATGACACTCACGACACAGTTACGAAAGGATGGACTGATGGTTCGAGAATGTGTACGCCTAACATGCCTGCAGACAAATATTCGCGACTAATCATTGTGCATTGCGGAGGAAGTTAAGGATGGGTTCCGAATTCTTTCAAATTATGTGGATAAAACTTGAGGACTGCAACTTTACCTATCATCAGAACATGGAAGCTAATATTTTCGAGGAATAGTTTGAAAACACATTGATCCCTAATTTGGATGCGAATAGTGTAATAGTTCTTGACAACGCTTCCTATCATTCGCGTAGGCTAATCAAAGTACCGAATAAAAATTTGAGGAAAGATGAAATACAAGTTTTTTAATTGACAACAATTTGTATTTTAATGATTACTTTAAAAAAAAACAACTACTTGGAGTTTTACTGACAAAAACATTTAAAAAAGTATATGCCTTGAGAGTTTTGCTGAAAAGTATGGACACATCATACTGAGACTTCCCCCCTATTTTTGTGTTTTCAATCCCAACGAGTTGATTTGGGGAAAATTGAAACAAAGCATCAGTCGTAAAAATTTTTTTCTAAAATTTGATAAGAAGGTAATAGAACTAATTAAAGAAGAAGTAACTAATAATACCGAAGAAGACTGGCAGAAAAGGTTTAAACAAGTAATTTCAGTTGAAAAAGATTATATAGAGATTGAACACTTCCATATTGATGGTGGAAATAAATTCAATATTGATTGAAATGACGCCAGTGATAGGGAAACAAAGAATATGGAAGAGGAATTAGCTTCTAAAGAAAGTTAGTGAAGTGTTTCATAAGTATTTTTCTTTGGTGTAATTCAGTGTTTATATGAAAATAACTGTTTCGAGAAACCTTTTTCTTCCAGTTTGTATCTGAAAGTTACGTCTTTGCATGACCTACACATCTTTGTATAGAGATAATTTTTGACGTTGATTGCTTCTTTCCCAAAAATTAATTTATTCTAAAAATATACCATTTCACTTTGAAGATGAAAGAGATTAATTTTTTGGAAGTTGAGAATAAAAACCACTGTTGGAATTTCGCAAAGTTGTATTTAAAGAAAATGTTATCATTGGTCAATTGCTCTTCTTCCATAACCGTTTGATCTACTTTTTTTCATTTTCATACATGTTTTATGTTTCATCAGTCTGACCTGTCCAGTATAATTAACCAAAAATAAAAACAAAAAGCAATGTATCATCACTTAGATTAATAGAGGTGTTTGCTTCTATGTAGTGGAACAAGTGGGAACTATTTTAAGAAAGGAATGTCGCTGTGTGACAATGTATTCGTAATTGTCGAATACGGGTGATATACAAATAGTTAGTAGCAATCAGTTCTTGATGATAAAATAGCCTATTTCAAAGCAGCTTTGAACATAAGTAAAATCTGGCTACCTGTTCTTAATTGTACACTAACAAGCTACGCCCACCAATGAAGATATTGAACCGGAGACCAATTCCACCATTGAAATTTCTGTATTGTGAACAACCCGTGCACTTTCGCCATTACCTCATCGCTTTTGATGATATCTACCTCAGTAGTAGACGAAACATCAATGTTTCTTTGTCTCATCTGGGGCTGAAAACACCATTACGAAATGAATAGTACACAACCGAGTACACACATATCAGTGTCTGGCTAATACCGTAGCAGTACCGAAGTTGTTGATTAAGCACTGATACAGCAGCGTTATGTTGTTCTACAGGTCGACATCAAAATTAGGCTTCTCGAAGCAGGCCCTACACTTGGTGTCAGGATCCTCTACATCCATCTAGTGATTACGGTAGACTGAGGTACCACATATCCTGGTTAGTCAAGATGAAATGAAAGTTTATCAGTTGTTCATGCAGATATCTTGGAAAATACGCTGCAATTCCAGCTCTATCATGATCATGGACCTAGATGAAAAGGAGACACAGGACCCCTCTTTCATATAAACGTTTCATTTTAAAAGGCCCACAACCTCCCTGTTATCGGGGAAAGTATATTCGTGGAACGTACAATTTGGGGTTTCAGGATTTTACGTCGAGTTAAGTCCTTTTCACTACTCTGACCTACTCGATGACCATATCTGTCGGTTGCCTTGGAGAGTTTATCACTGAGGTTACCTCTTGTGAATTTTCAGGTTCCGCCTCTTGATTAGTAAGCATTTCTGCGACTTCCAGATGGTATAGCATACTTTTGTCTATGAGCGGCACATCCCTGCATCGTTCTATTTTGATATGTACATTTGTATTTGTCTGAAATTCTATTTATATAGGACTGACGGAGGTTTTTTCGATATTAACGATATGAAATAAAAGGACACTGATAGCTGCTCCAGAGCTCCTGGCTGCTACTATCTGCTGCTGCAAGTGCTGCTTGACCTTTTGATAAGAAACCCCAACGCTGGAGTAGGGAGTCTGTAAGTTCTCTCAAACTTTCTCCAATTTGCTCTAAGAACAAATTACAGAAGCACACAAGGTTTCTATTCCTGAAAAAAGAAATAGACACACATGACAACTGATGGACAAACCCTGAGTGAAGAAATGGGTCGATACAGAAAGGAGACAAAGTCCACAAACTTCAAATGAGCATTAGAGACTATAATGCATATTGGTCAATTCAGGGCCTTAAACGCTGAGAAAAGGAAGTAATTTCATAACCGATACAAGCCACAAATGTGAGATTAGATTCTGAAGGTCTACACCTGTGGACCACAGATGAGATGAAAGCAGTAAGCCTTTAATAACGAAGTTTGACGTGATTAGCGACAATTATGGTGAACTGGACAAGGGTTATTGGATTCAGCAGGATTTCCTATGCTTGCGCGATATATAATTGTATGGTAAAGAGTTCTCACTAACAATGGTGGTACACAAACTGATCTCATTTAGAGCACAGAATATGTAGGAACAACTCTCCAGTAGACAAACTAAAAAAAATTTGGCATAAAAAAAGTTTCAAATGAGTTTTTTTCGATAACCTGCTATCGCACCCCTACGAACGACAACCCTCAGAAATCGAAACTTGTGCGAGCTAGGGACTAACGTGTGATTCCCACCACGGGCAAGTGAAAATCGATCGTTCAGCCTGGGGCTCGAACCATCGATTCACACATCCCCCGATTGACTGAGTGAACAAAGCACCCACGTCGAACCGCCCGGCTACCTACTGACTGATCAAAAGTACATTAGTATGATTTCGAGCTAAAGAGACACTGAAGAATGATGATGGAGAAAGGTCTGATAATGCAATCAGGAAAGAATTTCATCAATTTCCGAAACAATGCCAGTAAATTACTAGTAATTGTCTGAAGAAGATGATATACATAAATCCACGGACACCAAGTTCAAAGGCTGAAATTTTGCAAAAAAGAAATCGAAACTAGAGAGAAGAGAAAGTAATTTGAAGAGGACATCAGTGTTGCGAATGTGGCGATGAGCGACTATGACCCTGAAATGCTTTTTCAAAAAGAACTGACGGTGATGAATCATCATGAAAACAATAGACTGGGGGCCAAAGGAGTAATAACATGCCCCAGAAGCTTCAACAGAAATTAAAATGGAAGTGATGATGATGAAATAGATCCTATCTCAGACGAAGGCTTCGTGGAGCAAAGATGAAGTCTGTCGAGTCCCGAACATACTGATATGTTGGTTGTTGGTTTGATTTATTCGCTTGATTGATTTCAACGATGTCCTGCTGCTGTGGGAATACGTACACAAATGTATGTTATATATAATTCACTGTCCAGTGTGTTATGAGAAGGGGAAGGAGTTATTTTTTCGATATTGCTTTGCTGACGACAGCAAACTTCTCTCATCATTCCGGCTGCGGATGCCCATCTTCACCGACAGCAGGAGGTTGCATATCCTAATGAGGATTTAGAAGTGATTTAGAATTGAAGTGAAAGTAACCAGGTTCAATTCAATGCCACAAAAACCCAGGTATCGGTTTTCTCCAAGAAGATAAATGTCTCCGAACCGGATATAAATGTCAGAACAGACAATTCAGCTTTCTGCTTCGATATGTTTGTTGGGGGTTGAAATGGACACTAATTGTCTTGGCACAATATTGTCGCTGGAATTACAAAGGCTGATTCTCAAAAGATTGGAACACTGTACACACTGTACCTATCTGGACCTTCTTTGGAGTATTGTTCTTATGTATGGAACTCCGCCCCTAAGTATACCCTGAAGCTGCTGGATTCCATCCAGAAAATCTCACATAGAGATTTTTCTTATCTTGGCGTTTTTTATATTTAACTCCTCGACTGCCGTACTCCGGCACCTCCTTCGTATTGAACACAATATGGACATATTTTTGTATTGAGATTTTTTGTGCAGGATGTTTCAACTTCGAAATGTATTTTTCTTGAGATGTTTTCACTGATATGTTTTTGTCTGAAATAGTATTGTCCAAAATATGATTTCCTGAAGTGAATATTACGAATTTCATTCCGACATATTCATATTCCTATTCGAACTTTAAGGATTCGATCTAGTAGAAAAAATGCTTGATGCTTGCGAAAGTTAATAGTTTGTTAAGTGTACCACTAATCAAAGAACCCTGAGGCATAACGGCATTTCATATATTGATTACTAATCGAATCGTCAATAGTAGTCGACCAAATGAGTGATTTGATGGGATTATACAATGATGGAACTTTTGGAATATCAACTAAGAATTGGTTTTTTACTAGACCTAGTAACTCCTTTAGACTTCAATGTTATATTGATGAGAAATAGCAAAAAATATTAAGTCTAATGTTTGAATACCTACTTATATAGTTACTGCAAGATTTTCCCTATACTTAGAAGGTTTTACAAAAGCCCCGGTGTTTCTCCAGACATTTTAAATATTTCTGCTTGATGAAGCTATTGTATAACGACACGTGTTGTGGTTTCTGTGAAACTTTTCATTGCGAAAATGTAACAGTAATAAGAATTTTTATCCGCTATCTGCAATATCTATTCAATTCTCATATCGTAGTTTTCTACGAATGTTAATTCGTATAATTCAGTGGTCATGTAAAAGTATCTGTTTCAAAAATATTTTTCTTTCTTGTTTCAATGTTTATATGAAATTTCATAAACTACACCTCACGATTTGATCTCCACAAACTGTATTTGAAAAATATATAACGACATGTTTTGCTAACACTGTAGCTTCTTCAATAGTGATTTGAATACTACAAATTGCTTCTTACGGTAATATTTATATACCACAGGTAACTACAATTGGGAATACCTCCATCAAATTACCTGAACTTCTACATATCTTTTGTACCTGAGGTACCTCTTCAATTATGATTACCTGAAGCATATTACCTCACTTCTACATCAATAATAATTCTTTCTCGGTTTTTTGAAGAAAACAAGTTCAATAATGGTGATCTATTCAAGTCCAGTTGGTCATTCATTAGAATGTTTTGATTTTTAAGTTTATTAATTTCCATTGCTTCTAAATGATTCAGTTTTAAACATTCATTTTCTATGTGCGAAATTTCGAACTCTTCGTTAAAGATATGATTCACTTCTGGAAGATGATTTGAACTTGTTTTCTTATTTACATAGCTCATAAGATGTTCTTGGATTCGATTCCTAAATATTCTGCCAGTTTGACCAATATATATCTAACTTATCAATAGGAAAAACGTCACGATCGCTTTGGCGTGAACTTTTTTGGAAAGTATTTTGTTTATTAATCCAGCTTTAAACCCATTGTTTACGGCAATTTGCTTGCAAATTGCAGTAAACAATGGGTTTGAAGCCAAATTAAAAAATAAAATACTTTCCAAAAAAGTGTACGCAAAAGCGATTCGAAACGTTTTTCCTATTGATAAATTAGATAATCAAAATTATAGAGCTTTAACATATTTTGGACAAACAATGGAAAAAGTGGCTTCATTTTTGAGAAAAAAGATATTAAAATTGCATATGGAACAAATAATATGTTGGAGAAGTTAGTTAAAAATAATAAAGACAAAACACCCAATTCGAAAAATCAGGAGTTTATAAATCAAAAAGTGGAACATGTCCTCAGGTCTACATTGGTCAAACTGGCAGAACATTTAGGAGTCGAATAAAAGAACATCAGTTCAACATATTCAAATCACCTTTTAAAAGAAAATCATATCTATAACGAAGAGTTCAAAATTTCACACATAGAGAATATATGTTTGAAACTGAATTATTTAGAAGCAATGGAAATTATTAAACTTGAAAATTCAAACATTTTAATGAATGGCCAACTGGCTTTGAATAGATCACCATTATTGAACTTGTTTTCTGGAAAAACCGAGGAACTATTATTATTAATGTAAAAGTGAGTAATATACTTCAGGTAATCATAATTGAAGAGGTACCTCAGGTATATAAGAATTGTAAAGGTTTAGGTAATTTGATGGAGATAGTTCCAATTGTAGTTACCTGTGGTATATAAATATTACAGTAAAAAGCAACTTGTAGTATGCAAATCACTGTTGAAGAAGCTACTGTGTTAGCGAAACATGTGATACATATTGTTACGATATTTACTTGGGGTTCGTTTTTAAAAACAACAACACTAATAATACTTAGACAACTTTTATTCACTTAATACACGACTACTGCA
>WOGJ01025871.1:2811-19827 GCA_015342185.1 Leptinotarsa juncta | reverse complement strand
AAATGTAACACAATACAGTCAAATGAATACATATATATTGTTGTATAATAATATATATATATCATTAGACACGCAACAAATTTGTTGATGAGTCGAAATAATTAAAATATTCTTCGAATGTGTGAAAGGAATTCTGTAAAAGAATATTGTTAATTTTTACTTTGAAAGTGTTCATACTCGTGTCCAAAGTCTGAAACTCATATGGTAACACGTTAAAAAATTTCAAAGACACATATAAATAAGAGTTTTGCGATTTACCTAACCTATATTTGGGCAGCCTTACATTTGTTTTGGTCCTGGTATCATGGTAGTGTATGTCCTTCTGCTTACTCAATTTATTTTCACCAATTAAATTTTTAACATAACACAGGCATTCGTATATGAAGCAAGATCGCAGAGTTAATATACGGTAATTTTTAAAAAAAGGTTTACAATGATCGTCATATTTAGCCTGTGCCATAATTCTAACTGTTTTTTTTGTAGTTTGAATATCATATCTAGATGACACGATGAACCCCAAACCATTAGTTCATATGATATTATGCTGTGAAAAATGGCGAGATAAGCTACTCTTAAACAATCAGTTGTTATTATGTTTCTAAGTTGTCTTATCATGTATATACACGTGGATAGTCGCTTTGATAATTTGTGAATATATGAAATGAAATTCAGAGATGAGTTAAAATACACTCAGAGAAGCTTGACTGGTTTATTATTTTTTATATTATTCCTAGTTGAGAAATCTAACGTTTTGGTTTTATCATCATTTATAGTGAGATAATTGCTTCTAGACCAGCTTGCTAAAAAGGTTTCAGATGCATTAGCGTCAGAAAGTAGATTGTAAGGCGAAGTGTCACTCAACAAGAAAGTTGCATCATCAGTGTACATTATAGAAGACACATTCATTACGTTGAAAGTCATCACCCAGGACTGAACCTTGTGGTACTCCATAATTAACTTTTAAAGATTTTGATATGTCACCGTTGAACTCAACACGTTGCTGGCGGTCTGCGAAGTAGGATGTGAATAGATTCAGAGCTTTTCCTCTGATCCCATAATATTCTGATTTTTGTAATAATACTTTATAGTCCACCATATCAAACGCTTTGGAAATGTCATAAAATTTCGCACAGCACAATTTACGCTCCTCAAAAGCGTCTAGAATATTATTATACATTTCGCAGATTGCACCGATAGTAGATCTCCTCTGTCTGTAACCAAATTGAACACTGCTTAATAAGTTCTTTTTTTCGAAATATTTTAATAATCTACTTTTTAGTACAATTTCAAATTTTTTTGAGATATCAGGTATAATGGAAATGGTCCTGTAACTGTCTGTGTTGTTGAACTCACCTTTCTTATGAATAGTAGTAACTAGAGCTATTTTAAATATTTGAGGATAAGTTCCGCTCTCGATAGATGTGTTTATCAAATGTCGGTCACGACTACCGAATTCACAGCTGAATTTAAAATTAATTTTCCATGTTACCATTTACTATAATTTCCAGAATTCATTTCTGAATGATAATCCCCTGATGTTGGGCCAGATTTAAATGTAAGCCGACAATTAGGTATAGAGCCCATGTCACCTCCTGCATGGACAATAATGAGTCTAGGTCCATTCGTAACATTTTCAAATGAACCGTTGGTTGATTCATCCGTCCAGTTCTTGGAAGATGTCCACTATGGAGGTGTGTTTTATCAAGAAACACAAATGGTCGCTGTTGAATATAATTGATTTTTTATAAATACTTGATCCTCAAAGCTATAATGTCCCATTTCTTTATCGAAATTTTTCTTTCATTTTCAGTCCTTCTCCATTTGAAATCCATTTCTTTTACAATACTACGAAGAGATGTTTCGAAAGCCACAATTCCCAAAACTTCATTAATTTTATGTTGGAACATTTTGTCGTAATACGACACCCTTCCATCTCATGACGGAATACTGGAATATTGGAATTTTGGAATATTGGAATGGAATACCAGTTACTGATGCTCTTCTAGGCCGCTTCTTCTTTGAGGAGAAAAATTTTGCTTCTTCGTTATTTGCAGAAATCAATTGCTATCCTTCTCTAACCACTTTTCCAATGGTTTTTTTGAAATACCCAATAATGAAATAAAGATTTGTGTTGAAATAGTAGTTTTTTAAATTCATTTGATATTACCTGCAAGAGATGTTTCATTTATAACATTTGATATCGTATCCAACTCACACGTATCCATTCCACGTGCCTGACTGGTTTTTTGTTAGGCCATGATATTTGCTCAGAAACAAATCATTCAGACAATGCCAAACGCCAACAATATTGAAGGACAAGCGTTGATACGCCTCTGTACAGAGTATTCGTATGTCTTGCAAGAGCTGTAGTGGGGGTTATATTGAAAATGAGTTTGTGCATATTGGTCCACGCTCGCCATCAAGTTTGGCGCTCGCTGTACCTTCTTCTATAATGTGTTTATTCGCTACAAATAGTGTACGTCAAGAAATTCGCATTGAAGGAAATATAAGCCCATCTTTTCATCCAGCATACTTTTTATGTAGAGAACATAATAAGTTATCTGCAAATAATGATTGCTTTTCTCCATACACTATTATTTTCTTGTTTCTGACAAATGAGCGCTGGCTGAGAACAAATGATTTTTAAGACCAAAATGCATGCGTGATCGACACTGAAATCCTTACTGGAAAAATAAATCACTCTATAAAAACCGGTTTTTTCCTTTCGTATTCTGGAATATTAACTGTCGCGCCATTGGAAGTCAGCTATTCCTGACTTCAAAAGTACCGTGTCTGTCCGTTTTGTCGATGGAGCAACGTCATTTCAGTTCGACGCGTCGAAATGCGATCTATTTCCGTTTCAAACGTGACAAAGGCTTCAAACCCATGACGGTATACGCGGCATGTAAATTTGTTTGATGACCAGGAAAGTGGATTAATCGAACATTATTCGCCACTTCCTGTTACTACCGTCGACTCTGTGAAATGTGTATTTATATAACGGAAACTCGACACATAAATTTGCATTACAAAGTAGCAGAAAACTTGCACTGAAAATAAACGTGGCCTTCAATGGAACGGTGTATCGTTTTTCTATCGACTCACTGAAATTGCGATTTCAGTAAGAATACAAGGTTAGGACATCGTTTGTATAGCTATTCACAAATTTCGAATTAATGAAAAAATACAAATATCAATGGAGAAAAAAATAATGGGTAGTTCGTAGGTAGACATTCATAAACGGTTAGATCTGAAGTCTGTATTTCTGCATACTGATCCCAAAAGGTGGAGGCATATAGAATTATGGGAAGTAGAATTGTCTTAATCAAAAGGAGTTTCACGTAAATATCCATGTTATTTCTGTATTTCTTCGTGTCAAGCGGCTTTTGCCAGCCCCAACTTTTGTGTGATGTGGAACTCGGATGTCAGTAGCTCCTCAAAGGTCAAATCAAACCAAATTCTTTATTCTTCCGCTTGACAGTTTTATAAGTAAGTAGTACTATGTTGCTGTATTGCTGCTGTTCCAATATTTTGACAGAATCAGTATCAACGAACTTAGGCGTGCGCATCGTTATAGAACAGTACCTTCGAAAAAATTGTTCTACAGCGCCATCTAGTGGTAAGTTACAGAAACATGTATAGCCTGAAAACCTTCTTCATAATAAATTACTTATACATGTCAAGTTTCATCACGATCGGTTAAGTGATGTAGAAGTTTGTCACTTACCAACCAACCAACCGACAAACGTCCATTTTTATATATATGACTAGTACTATGTTCCTATATCTTGCAGTTCTAATGTTTTGACAGAATCAGAATCAACGAACTTAGGCGTGCGCAGCATTGTAGAACAGTGCTTTCAAAAAATTGTTCTACATCGCCATCTAGTGGAAAGTTACATAAAAATTGATAGCCTAAAATCCTTCTCTATGAAAAATTACTTATACATGTCAAGTTTCATCACGATCGGTTGAGCAATGTAGAAGTTTGTCACTTGCCAACCAACCAACAAACATCCATTCTTATATAGTAGATTTTTTGGGAACAGTCAGTGAAACTTGAATACTGAATTACAAAATAAATGACGGACTGATACATTCAAACTAGGGTGATCCATAGATATAAAATTTGGGTCATTTAGACGCTCCACTATTTCTCCACTATTGTTTCGATTCGAGGTGGTGTAGTATAGGGTAGTTGAATATGTACTCAGCTTTCTCAAACTTGCTCTCAAACCAGCTGATGTTATGTTGGACTTATGTGCGTCAATGTCCTAGGTCTACGACCCAGGACAGAGATATCAACCTGCGTAGGAACCTATGCGACTCTATTTCATGCGAAAATGTATGCTATTGAAGTGTGTCAAGCGGCGTTGGTAGCTCTTGGCTCTTACCGAGCAACGTTCAAATTGGTAGCAAATTGCCAAAAACGACTCTTCTCGATAGAATCCAGACCTGATTTTCTCTGGTCTGGATGCCTGGCCATACTGGCCTGAAAGGTAAGAAGGGTGCTGCAAGCAGCTTCATCGGACCAGAACCTGTCATTGGCATCGTTTTAAGCTTTGCCAAACAAACATTGAACATCTGTATGGTAATAACATTTATTGACTTCTGGCAGAATCTTCGAGGATTGGCTCACTCCAAAGCGTTTATTTACCCTTTGAAGCTTAATACCAAATAGTTGCTGGACTACAGTAGGGATGAACTACGACATCTAAGAGGCCTTACAGGTCGCTATCATATGAATCATCATATGCAGAGATTCGGAGTGTCGGAAGACAGTGTGTGTCGCGTCTGTTTGGAAAATGATGAAACAGTAGAGGACATACTTTGTGCCTGCCCCCCTGGGGACCGAATCATCAGGTTTTTAGAATTAGTCAGAGCTGTACTCTTATCATCTGACCTAAAAGAACACTTATCATACAAACTAAGCGGCTTCGTTAAGAAGCTGGGTTTATTTGGTAAAATGTGAATAAGTTTGAGTTAAAATAAATCCTTGCATGTTGCAGTGGAGGGTCGAATAAATCCACTGACTTTGGACCTAATCTAACCTAACCTCTAACGAAGTTAGAGGTAGTCCAGATAGTCCATTTGAATTTTCTATGGCAAAGTATAGATGTAGTTTCGAAATCTATGCGAACAAAAAAATCAGCTAAGGATTAAATTTCATAATTTTCAGTGTTTCTCATTTTTCTCTGGAAGCAAAAAGCTAATGATGATTTTTCATTCCATTCAATGGAGCTCTAAAAAATAGGTGACTTTGTTATGATCCCATTTCATTAGTTCGAAGTTCTATTGTCTAATATGATATGAATTGACTTGAAATGCCTGAAAGAATCTATAAAAATTTTTAAAATATTAACTGGAAAATATCAATTATATCAAGCAAAAAGAAACTAAAATGACAATGAAATAAAATATAAGCAACTACCAATAAATAAAAATATAGAACTATTAACACGATATGAAAAATAAAAATTATTAACGAAAAATGAAAATTAACAATTAAAAACTAACAGGGTGACAGCTGGACTTATTCTCCATAGGTTTATAGGTCATTCGAATGCTTTCACCTATCCCCTCAGTTGGTCGTGTTCCGCTTGATTAGAGGTTACCATATGTTACGTGCTACGCTAGCTTGGCTAAATGCGTTGTTGGACAACATATATGCGGCTTCTTTGAATTTTCTCCTAAACCAGTATTCCTTCTTGAGGATGATTTTAGCTTGAGCCCATTTGATGATATGTTCATAAATCCAAACATGTTCTGATATTTCTGATTTGCTGGTTTCTCCTCTGTGTGTGTGTTTCTTGTGCTCGGTAATGCGAACTTTCAATGGCCTCTTTTGGTTCTCCGCACTCGCAGGGTATCTGGTCAATGCAATTCTTGGAATTGCAGTCCACGTTTGGTGGTCTGGTTTTCGTAAGGCTGCTACGGATAGTGTTCCCAGATCTGAAGCAGGTTCTGATGTTATACTTAGACCCAATCCTTCTTATTCTTTTCAACAATCCTCTGATGTAGGGAAGTACAAGTCCTGGTTGTGGTGGCTTCTCTTTCTTGAGGAGCTCTTGGCTGTCTTTTAGCTGAAGCCTATTCTACCATCAATTTGGAGAAACCATTCTGTTGAAGGTTTGATGATGCCCAGTTTTTTTCGATACCTTCCTCTTAGTCGATTGATGGTGGTTGGATTCCTGGTTCAGATAATGTCCTGTGTGAGTGGATTTTCGAAATACAAATGTTTACCCTTTAGTGTCGGTCCTCTTCACCAATATGTCTAAGAATGGCAATTCGTTGTGGACTTCCATCTCCATTGTGAAAGTGATGGAAGGACTTACGTTATTGATGTGCTTCAGGAAGGCATCTAGTTCTGCATTCCCACGGTTCCATATTATGAAGGTGTCTTCCACGTATCTCAATCAGACTGGGCTTCGTCCTTCAGTTGGAAGTAGCAGTTTCGTACACAGCATCCTTCTAATTCCATGATTAATTGTATCGGTAAGTTTGTTTCATCTTTCAGGTCCCCATCTTTGGATAGTTTTCTCTCTATAATTTGAAGTACTTCTTCGACAGGGACGTTGGTGTAGAGACTTTCCACGTAGAAACTGGTCAGTTGATCCTGCTCTTTGACTTCGATTGCCCCTAGTAATTCAACGAAATTTCTTGAATTTTTCACAAAAGATGATGCTTTTCCTTGCAGTGGTTCACTTATTAATAGTCAAAATCTGGACAACTCCTGATTAGCTGAATCTCTGGAGCTAATGATCGGTCTGAGCGGAACATCCTTCCTGTTATTATTAACGCGATTTTCATGCAAAGATTTCGAGTAGTCCTGTATAATTATTATCTGCCTCTATAAAAATATTTGGATACAAAATGGTATTGTTCTGTAAAATCCCGTTACATACAATTTCAAACTATAATTCTACCTGTGATGATACATTTGTTGCATGAGCCAATCTTTATTTCTATTTCTCTTCTCTGAAGAGTTCCGACTTGAGAATGTCACGAAAATTTTATATTGCTTTCGTAAAAGGTGTGTTTGCTTTCTTCCACGTCTTGTAATTTCACGAAATGAGAGGAATTGCGTATTCATCGTACCGAAAAATGCCATCCCGTCCTTGATGGTGGTGTCGTTTTACTTTTCTTTTCTTGTCAGCAGAAGATGAGTTCTTGATGTCGAGTTTCTCGTATAATAATGAGTTCTAAATTATATTTTAATAACGTTTCATATCTCGATGAATGTTGATAAAATTATTTTTCAGCATTTACCTGAAGAGATAATCAAGCAGCTAGTGATGTTATTCTTAAATGATTTCGAATTGTATTTTTGTGATAGATATCTAGAGTGATGAGAACTGATTAGAATCCTTCGATTGAGTGTACAATTATAAGAAAAAAATTATCGCAACCAAGTTATCTCAGATTGAGAGAGATGAGATTTCAGAGTAAGAATCTCATTATTAGGGATCCCTTCAACGGCCAACCCTAATTATGATAAAATGGACAATAATAACGAAACAAAATTTGTCTTATGCTAAGTTTATGATTCATATGAAAGAACGTTGATGAGTTTTGACACAAAGATGGCGCTAGTTTTATTGCATTCACCACTATTTCAGTACGTACTTACATTCAATAGAAATTTCATGATATTTTATTCATGAGTTTGAGAGTTACTGTGTTATTCTCATAACAATTGATCAAAAACAAATTCGTTTTTTAATTGTCTATAGCTTCTTAATGGAAAAAATACCGCCAAGCCAAGTCAAGCCAAGCAATGGCTTGAAAAGTGTCATTAGGACTTCGCTCCAACAAACAAGAATTACACGTTGATTTGTTGACTTCAAATGTGTTTGTAGAGACACCGATGATGCAAAAGGCAGTGGACGTACAAGTGAAGTAGTAATACCGAAAAATATAAAAAAAAATCTACAAGATTGTTTTGAATTATCGATAAGTGAAGTTACGTAAAGTAAAGCATTTGACTGTATTGATCATTCCATTTTACTTCGAAAGCTTTTCAATTATGGAATCAGAGGAAAGGCCTTGAATCTTTTGAAATCGTATTTGAAAAATAACATGAAATATAGTAACTGTCGTAAGTCACAGCCAACTAGCAATAACACTATGTTTGTGCCTGGAAATTACATCTTTGCTTGATCTACACATGAGAGCTTTAGAAAGAGAACCACTTTCTTGGAAATCTGACTCTTGATAACAACAGACCTCCCATCTTCGCGGACGCTGAACGCCAAAATATAACGATTGGAAGGTTGTCAAGAAGGTTATCACAGCATCGGCAGTTAAATGAGCTATCAAGTCGTTTCAACCCTTCAAATCTCCTGGAGGCTGTTAATCTCTTGTCATTTAATATATCAAAAACAAGCATCATCAAGTGCTCCTCACTAGATATCTACCTGGGTACTCAATTAATAGAAAACAAAATGTCAGAAAAATTCCTGGGATTACAAATTGATAAAAATTTGGATTTTTAAGGTCACATGAATAACCTATGTAAAAAAATTTCATCAGAATACTTTGCAGTCAGAGTATCAGCAAATCAACTGGGCACTAATATGGCAAAAAATGTGTACTCTGCTCTCATCGATTCCCATCTGAGATACATGTTTAATACGGTTTTTACACAACAAAAAAGAGGAGTTAAAAATATGTGTAGGTTTGGATTCAGGGATTCCTGTTGACCTTCATTCAGAAAGCATAAAATATTGACCTTGCCTTCCATACTTATATTGGAAATGACATGTCTGATGAAAAAAACATATAGGACGGAAATTTTCATTTCACCACGATGAAATACCAGAACTAAGCTCAATATAGGTTTACCGATTCCAGTATCATCAAAAATAGAGAGGTCTTTCATGTATAATGGAAAAAAATATTCAACCACTTGCCAATTGAGATCAAACGCATAACATATACCACTGAATTTAGAAAGTCTGTAAAAAAGCTTCTGATTTCAAAGGCCTTTTATTCTTCAGACGAATTCTATTCAGACAGAAATTTGAATTATATAAACAATTAATTTTAATTACTGTGTTTCAGTACCTACTGGTATTTAAACTATGTAACTTTTTCAACTTTTTTTTGATGGTTACATTTAGCTCTGAACTGTATAGTTGAAAACGTTTTGCGAAGTTGATACTTACGTTATTTTCTATGCATTCACTTTTATATTTTTATGCTTTATAGTTTTTATATTCACATACTAACATTTATGTGTTGCATGAGAATATTCATTATTATTAATATTTATTTCAATATGTAGCATATAATATTCTCACATTCTAACTACTTTTTCACCCTAAAATGCTAAAATCACCAAATGTTCAAATATTACCTTTAATTTGTATAACTTATATTCTTTACGATAATAACACTTTGACAATAATATTTCATCTTCGAAAATATCTTTTGAGTTGTGTATCTTATATTTCTTAGAATAGTAACACTTTTTTAATAAGATTTCATCTTCAACAATAAGGTACATTTTGATTGATTTGATTGATGATTGAGAGGATGGGATACTTACAGCTCTTCTTCAAAACAGACTGGAAATAATTCAACCTGTTCTCATAAAATTGTATAGAGCTGGTCTGGCGTGGAATTATATACCCCCCTGTTGGTTGGCAGCAAGGGTGGTATATATACCTAAACTAGGTAGGAAAGACCCACACCTTAAATCGATACGACCAATCAGCCTTCCTTTCTGTTGAAAGGATACCCTCATAAAGTACTGTACCCGAGTAGAGAGAACTGGATCCACCGAGAGAAAAAAATCTTAAGAGTAGATAGTTGTTGGTTCACAGATGGATCAAAAACACAGTTCTGGTGCAGGTGTTTTCAGTTGCAGACCCAGGACAGACATGTCAACCTACCTAGGAAACTATGCGACTGTATTTCAAGCGAAAATTTACGTTATTGAATTGTGTGCGGAGAGATTGCAATAATACAATCTCATACACAAGTAAATAAAAATATTCTCTGACAGTAAAGCGGCGTTGAAAGCTCTTAGCTCCTACCTAGCAACGTCTGAATTGGAAGCAAATTGTCAAAAACGACTCTCCTCGATAAGAAGACTTAACAAATTGTCTCTCGTCTGGATTCCTGGTCATACTGGCCTGGAAGGCAATCCGTCTGCTGACTCCCTTGCAAAGGAGGATGCTTCAAGCTGCTTCATCGGACCAGAACCTGTCATTGGCATCGCAATAACAAACAGTTATTGGACTACAGTAGGGATGAACTACCATGTCTAACAGGTCTTTTTATAGGTTACTGTAATTTGAATCATCATATGCAGAGACTCCAAACAGAGGTGACACACACTGTCGAAACACAGTGTGTGTCACCTCTCTTTGGAAATAATTGAACATCAGAGCACATGCATTGTGCCTGCCTCGCTGGGGACCAAGTCAGGTTTTTAGAGTTCGGCAGAGCCGTACTCTCACCATCTGACCTGAGAGACCATTCGCCATTAAAACTAATCGCCTTCATTAAGAAGCTGGGTTCATTTGGTCGAGTGTGAATAGGTGTGAGCCACGATAAACCCTTCCGGGTTGTGGTGGAGGGTCTTATTGACCCACTCTCTTTGGACCTAACCTAACCTTAAATACAATATAGTAACTGTCGTAAGTCAGAGTCAACTAGAAATAAAACTTTGTGTCAGGAAATTACTGCTTTGCATGTTCAACACATCTTTGTAAAGAGTAATTTTTCAATGGAAGATTCCCACTTTTCTTGTATGAAGATGGAGAAGTAGAAAGTCAACGAGCGTTTTTTTTCGAAACACCGGATCTCCACCAATAAAAATGACAGCGATCCATGTGAGTGAAATTTTCTATTTTGTGTAGTAATCTTCTCTTTCCCTAAAATGAATCTCTTCAAAATAAAAACAATTCAATTGAACTATTCTGTCTAATATCATGGACGATTTCATAATTTGAATTGATTCGAAACCCTAAAGAGATATGTTTTAAACAGTATATTGTTTGGGAAAGGAAGTTTATGGCTTTCTGCTACTTCATCTTGATACAAAAAACTGTGAGAATCTTTCAAAAACGAAAGGAGGCAATCAGTTTTGAAAGAAGCAACTCTATACATAGATTTGCAGATCATGCAAAGAAGTAACTTTCTGATTCAAACTGGAAGAAAAAGCCTCCGTGAAACAGCTACTTCCATATATACATTGAAATACACGAATGAAAAATTCTTTCGAAACAAATACTTTTATATGAAAACTGAATTATACAAAAAACACTTTTCATTAATCAGTCTGTATTTCAAACATTCGTTATGGAATTTAATCAGATATCATTCACAGGACTTCTACACAGTATACTGAATGAAAGCTAGAAATTTCACTTACAAGTAACACTGTCATACTTAGACATCGATGTTTCGCCGTAAGACACTTGTCTTAGGGCTCTTCCTTACCAGATTGTGTTTGAAAGTTACTTATTTGCATCATCTACACATCTATGTGTGGAGTTACTTCTTCTAGAATTCATTGCTTCCTTCCTTACTTTGGAAGAGTAGAAAGTAGTAGAGAGCCAAAAACTTTCTTTCTCAAAAATTAGTCACTCCTAAAAATATAACCCTTTCAATATAATTATTTGTTTAGAATTGTATACTGGGTTTATAAACTTCCACAGTGTGTAAAAAATTAAATTAAATCAATACAGAATCTGCTGAAGTGTAGTAAAGGGTAAACTAAAAAGTTTTCCCCAAAAAGTTGCTGTTGTTACAAATACAGGTGAGAGAAGCATCCACAATTTTAGCAGCAAAGTGTTACTTTGAACGATGATGACGAAAACAATAAATCCTCATCATATCTGTATTCAAGAATCATGAGGATCACCTTCTTCGTCAGGTGATGGAAAGAATTGAAAAAAAATCTCTTTGGTAATTTCTCAAACAAATTGCAACCAGTTGAATATAAAGGTTGTATTAAAAATTTCAGTATTATCCCAAAAACAATAAGATTGTTGGTTGGACCTGTTCAATTGAAGATACTACAATGTAGTGAAACGCGTATTGAAAATGGACTCTATATTGTGAAAATTTGTAATCAATGTGATTGACAGTAACCAAGGAACGTATCCATGTAATTATAATCATTATTTTATTCCACAGAACACATCATTGCGATAATACTGATTACCCTATAGATATCTTCACGGCATCATGCAAACTTTGTTAGTTTTCCCAGATCGATATTTGCATTATTTATAGAGAGATGACGTGTACTATTCGAAGATAGACAAATAGCATCGAAGTAGTAGTTGACCCATATCTAAAATAGTTCGTCCTTGTATTCACGTGTAAGGCTGAAACACGAACGATGGTACAGCCCTGCAACACTCTTTGAATTTTTAAATGAGCAACAAATAACTATTCTATTCAGGAGGAGCAGTATACAGTTCAGCAATGATACATGTGACGAACTGACGTCTTTTCTAATCAGGGAAATCTGGGAGGTCTTTGAAATTGAACTTCAATGATACCAGTATTACAAATTTGGTATGCATTGTATCTTGACAACTCATTAACGAATATTACAGGAGTTTTTTCCCAACGCCAAACCGTTATTTTAACACTTCGACACGTGTTTCGATCACCAAGTGATCATCTTCAAGAAGAAGAATGTAATCTTCCTGTTAACGGTTTGGTGTTGGGAAAAAACTTCAGTAATATTCATGAATACACCAAACGTTCCAAATAGTGCATCCCAAGAACTCATTAACAGTTTGTTGCATGATTTTCTGATTTTTACTATGATTATATAATTTATGTATGATTTTTTTAATAAAAATCCTACAATAAACTGTATTAATGAGTTTCAATATAGAGTTTCAAGTATCGGCCAGTTTCATTTAATTATCTTGACAAGTCACACGAGTTGTTTTTGAAACGGCAAAGATAGTATTTTACGTAATATTTCATCAATACCCGGGCTGAATTGTCCCGGGCTCAAGAAAGAAAATGAGTTTTTTTGTTCGAATTTGGCTTTATTCATCAACGTAATCTTCATCAACAGCCACACAAGTATTCCAGCGCCGCTGTGACATTTGGATACCATTTATGTAGAACGATTTATAATAATAATAATAACTCGTCTTTATTAATTCCAATATTAGGTACTTAACAGTTTTTTTACAATGAAATTTTTGTTACAGGAAAATAAAAGGCGAATTTCAGTTTATTTTCATCGCAATAAAAATAACCTGTTCTTCAATAACCTCTTTATTCGAGCGGAACTTCTCACTGGCTGCGAACAGCCAGAAGTCGCCATGAGCCAAACCTGACAAATATAGTATGCGGGAGCAATTCCAAGCCTAT
Source organism: Leptinotarsa juncta (assembly GCA_015342185.1). Taxonomy (NCBI): domain Eukaryota; kingdom Metazoa; phylum Arthropoda; class Insecta; order Coleoptera; family Chrysomelidae; genus Leptinotarsa; species Leptinotarsa juncta. The sequence continues at coordinate 6,471 of WOGJ01025871.1, read as the reverse complement.
TTCATGCAATTATGCCATAGTTCTCATTGGTTAGTTACACTGTATTGTCCTGATGAAGCACCACTTTCTTTTTCTTCAAATTGGGTCGTTTTTCCGCAAGTTTCATCTCCAAAAGCTCCACTAACGCTCTATCATATTCACTGTTGATGGTCTTTCCCTCTTGAAATGAATATTACATCACGCACATTCCAAAATACCGAGGCCACAACCTTTCCAGCGCTTCGCACGAGATAGGTACACCAGTTTCAACCATTGTCACATGTCGACGCAAATATTCCGTTTCTTTATGTTCAAACATGGGCAAACACTGTACAGAATCATCAAGATGTTCTTATTTTTGGTCAACAGTCAGCTCGTGCGACACCCACTCAAAACAGAGCTTTCTCATAGTGAAATGCTTATGCAATAGAAAGCCGTTCTTTGCAGTGTCAGCAGTTTTCTGATGTTGATACATTATTTGGATATAGTTGCATATAGACTTTTGCACACTGCCAATTGCACAAATCAATATAATGCAGAGTGCAACAGACTGCTGTTTGACATTGGATGTCACAGCATTCTGGAAATGACCTCTGACTTCATGCTTCAAGCTGTCAACTACGAAGTCCTTTATAAAGTGATATTCCAGAGTAGAGAGAACTGGGTCCTCCGGGAGAAGGAAATATCAGGAGCAGATAGTGTTGGTTCACAGATGGATCAAAAACACCTCCAGGTTCTGGTGCAGGTGTTTTCAGTCGCAGAAACAGATAGTCAGGAATTATACTTTGCTGCATCAGATTCAGATTTATGTATCAGAGTAAAACGTTTTGAGAAAATAAATATTTTTTAGATGTAGTAAATATTTTTCATATCAATATATCGATAGATTTGGAGGCGAGGATTTGGAGAACCTATGACTGGTTTTTAGTTTGAAAAGTTTCAAGTTTTGGATATTTTTCAATTTTTATTTGATAGAACAATATGAAGTTTTGAATTTGAGTAAAAAAATTCTTTGCAATATGTTGTTTTGTTGGGACCTGTTCGACTTTTGCCGCATTAGTGAAGAATGACTGATGGTTTGTAGATTTGCTATGTATTCATGTTAGCGGGCTACAGTGCTCACAAAATATAATTGTCGAATATCTAGGATTTTCGATTTATCAAAAAGTTGTTCAGTTGGGTGAGTATATGGTTTAATGAAAATTACTTTGAGGATTATTCTACATTCCGTACAGATTGTAGTGGAATTTCTAATAATCATTTTTGGGAGAGAACTGATGAAACACATCACGGTATCAGGTGCCGTAATGTTCTATTCACTGGTAGCAAATGAGTAGAAAGTAAGTTGATTCACTGAACATAATGAAATAGAACATTCTACACCATCTAACACTGCTTGCTATCCATAAAGAACCCAATTTTTTCGGAGAAAAAAATATCGACACATTTTATACAACTGCATGGATCATATCCGATATGATACTCAAATCTGCCTACGCCCATCGAGAGTACCTATCGCATTTCAGGTGATTGAAAAAAAAGCTTGTTTTTGGATAAATGTACTGCTTGTCGGAATTTGACTTCCTTCAGTGTGAAACTGATTCGTTATAGTGTAATCTCACAGTTTCAAGCAGGAAATAAACAAATATTCGCTATGAGATTCGATTATTTTTGGTGTGAGTCAACAGTGGAATTATTTACAATTATTGTCATTGTAGCACCACAAAGTGTGAATTAACATCAGTCTGGGAGTTTTTCCACATAAATACTTTTTCGAACTAAGCTGAAGTTGATTTACTTCACATGACACTATTCTAAATACTATCCAGTATAAAAACTAACTATCCATGTACGAATAAAGAGAAGAATATAATTATACAGGGCGTCCAACGAAATCTTGACCTACTCTGCAAGTCAGAAACGGACGTGTAATCGAAAATTTCAAAAGACACCCCAATTTTTATTTCTAGGGGAACTAATTCTTTTATTGAAATTGTATCCGAAACTTCGCCCCCCTGCGGTCAGCAACTATTTGCCCCTATTATTTTTCAATGGCATGGGGCGTTCGAGTGACACATCATTTGAAAGGTATTTTCATCCTCTATCAAATCTGTAATTTTTTTAGAAAATGTTTGATTCGTTATTGAGAAATTAAATGTTGAACTTTTTATTCAAGAAAATCCAGAAAATTCACTGTCGCTCATTTTATTGAGGAAATCAACAAATGTAATATCAATGGCAATACAATTAATGGATAAAGTGTTCAAAATTAACTCCATCTAGTTGCATACAATAATACAGTCCACTTTCGAATGCGTTCTTTACATTATTGAAAATGTCCGGTTTCAGAAATCGGCATTCCCGAACAATTCCCTGTCGCAGGTCTTCTAGATTTGAAGAATTTGGTAATTAAACTAGTAGTGATCGTTTTAAAATGGACGACACTGTCAGTTTTTTCTGCACTTGTAGTTTTTGTTGAATCTAGTTGTCGCAGAATAAAACATAAATAGCCATTATCACTTCTTCATGAATTATTATTCAGTCATTCTTGTTCACTGTGTTCCAACATAGTTTATTTTACTGAAAAAAAATAGAAATTGTTGCAACCTATTATCAAAATAATAAATGTGCTATAGCTGAGCCATCAATACGTTGTACAGAAGACCTGCGACAGAGAATTGTTCGGGAATGCCGATTTCTGATTCCTGACGTCTTTGAAAATGTAAGGAAAGCTTTCAAAAGTTGACTACATTATTGTATAGAACTAGAAAGAGGTCATTCTGAACTCTACATCTGTTGGTTGTGTTGCCATTGATATTACTTTTGTTGATTTCCTCAATAAAATGAGCGACACCGATTTTTTAATTTTTTCAATGAAACATTCAACATTTAATTTTTCAATAACCAATGAATCAATTTCAAAAATAATCACAGGAGTGATAGATGGACAAAATACCTTTCAAACGATGTATCACTCGACCCCCATGCCTTTGAAAAAAATAGGAGAGGTAGTTGCTGACCGCAGAAGGGTGAAGTTTCGGGGATGACTTAAATATGAGAATTAGTCCTCCTAGGAATAATAAAATAATGATACAAATACTTCCAAAACAAGATTTTATTTGAGTGCCCTAAAAAGATCAAAATAAAATTTTAATCATCACATTAACCACATTCATTTATGACTTTAGAGAATTGAAATTATAATAAAAGCTTGTCGCGATGTCTAGAAGAAATCTCTGCATATTCAGTCAGATGCAACTTAAATTAAGAAATATTCTGACACATCAACTAGGTACTGCAAAAAATTTCAAACCCGATAAATCCTATGTGTACAAAAAAGTTATTTAAGGTTAATATTCCACATTTTGAGCATTCACGGCACTTTTATTTGATTACAAACATTATGAATTGCTTAAAAGTTTAGTAGGTGCCTACCTAATTAAAAAATTTCAATTACAAAGAAATTATCACGACAAGCTTTTATTATAATTTCAATTCTGTAAAGTCATAAATGAATGTAGTTAATGTAATTTAAAATTTTATTTTGATCTTTTTAGGGCACTTGAATAAAATCTTCTTTTAAAAGTTTTCTATCATTATTTTATTTCATATTTTTAGTTTCAATCGATAGTTATCGATCAATACGAAAGTTCATCTATAAAACTATATTCTATAGAAGTA
>WOGJ01025763.1:0-10461 GCA_015342185.1 Leptinotarsa juncta | reverse complement strand
CTCAAAAACCCCATAACATGGGAATGGAATTAAAGAATGAATAGTAATAATAATCGTGTAATAGTCAGAGAGTGGGAGATCCCACGTGTCACATTCACTTAGCAATGCTAGGTTGCGACAATCACGCTACCTTGAAGCCCATCGACAGGAGAGGGATAAGATGGCCGAAGTATGGAAAAATACAAACTGATTCACTATGATTCAAACTCTTTTCAATAACAAAATGGCAACACTTCGAATTTCATAAAATGTTGAGTATTTTTTGGCAAGTACACTCTTACTTTGAGATAACGAAAAGAATATTCAGTGCATTAGAAATTCTTAAAATGAAAACTAGAGAGTTAAGGTGAATCAACCTGTACGGCCGAAGAGCATCAGTTGCATTACACTAGATCAACAATCACACTTAGTTCCAAAGAAACTCACTATTATGCGAGGCAGGTCATACAGAAGTATTTCCCAGTTTGAGTTATTTTGGATACGTAAACCTAATTTAAAATTTTAAATATATATCTACTACTATATATACGTACAATGCCGGTGACAACCAACGTTAAAACATAATAACTATATTATTACTCAAAACACCGTATCGATTATTATTAGTAGGAACCAATTTTTTACTGCTGGTCAGAGGTCTTGATGTTTTTTCTCGTTCTCTTACCAGCTGATATATTCAGTTACATTTACATATATATGATAAATACAGCATTTGCTTTATCAACTTTAATAATTAGTGTAATAATAATAAACGTATTTTGTAATAATTTAATAATAATGGATAAAAAAGCGACCGAGCTCGGTGCAAGTCGTTGAGGAACTGTCGAGCACGGTCGATAGGAACTTGTTTTACTGGGCGCCGTGTCGGGCCCGCTGGACCCACAAGGGGTGCCGCATGCAGTATCTACATCTCGTTAGGAACATTTTATGTCGCAGTTTGATATACACAGAGAAGTCAGGAACTTGGCGGCTGCTTGGTATGTTCGGAAACATACCTGCAGAAACCCTCAACTGATTAGTAACTATACGTTGCAATAGGAATCATCGGACCTACTCAACTATACAACATATACACACCTACACTGACACATCTACAAAAACATAACATAATAACTTCAAAAATATATAGTACATCAGTTGTAAATATAAATAATTTTTATCATTGCTTTCTTAGGGTAGTAGTTTTGAATTTAAACGTTTTCAGTTTCTGTACTTGCCGTAGTGACAGTCATTCTCCACAATTTTCGGGAGCTCAACAAATGTAACTATTCAGCAGTTTCTGTCTCAATGAAATATGACACCTTATTATATCGCTGTGAAATAACAGTAAGGTATCAGAAATGATCAATTATTGCACAATAGGGAAACCCCAAAATATATAAGAACTGAACTTGGATTTATCATTTACGAACGTAGTCCTCATTGAGGAACTGTAACTCAGTTACCAGCACTTGTTAGAGACTGAGTGATGTCAGAGGGTGCCAAAAACTTCTTCTTGGGATCTGCCGGGTGACAAAATGTATTGGAATTTGAGTCCACCACTTGCTGAGGGGACTCCTGAGCAGCTCGTGCTGCCAAGAGTGTGATCTGGTTGACTACGTCTTCCATTTCATGACTTAACGGTGATTCAGATGATGGAGGCAGAAAAGAAATAATTTTGTTGCTACAAGTGTTGTTACTGAGACTACCACAACTACTTGACTTGAGGTGTACGTCGGTTTCGCAATGCAGTTTAAGCTCCATCAAAGTTTTGAACCGTTCGTTGCCACAACTTCTACACTCGAATCCCGTTTGTACTATTCGAAAAGCTCCGCGATTTTCTTGATTACTTCCATAGCACTGACGTTGATGGGTAAGAAGAGGAGATTCACCACGGAATGCCAGTCGACATTTTTTGCAAACAAAACAAACTTCTACATCAATATCTCGAATAGCTAGATCACGAGAACGTTGAAAGTTGTCTGGTAGTTTCAAGGTGGTAACTCCTGGTTCAGAATTACCGGCTGCAACCTGTTCAAGTACTGGTCCAGGTAGTGGAAGAAAAGATGGTCCAGATCCTGTGTCTAGAAGCAATCCCCCGGCTCCCCCTGGAACAAAAGAGATTGGGTTTACCAAAATTTTATTTAGAAATAGAAAATAATAACAAATTTTTTGAAATATCCCACCAATATCAAAAAATAAAAGAGAGATAGTGATATGTGTCAATTGATAGTCCCAGAAATATAGCAAACTTTAGTTAACTCTTCCTCGAAAGATGGACATCATGGGTTTATAGAAAACTTAAACTCAAAAATAGAACAGGATCTTCCTCACCGTCTTTGTGGAACACTGTATGAAACTACCTTACAAAAGCGTTTTCGATAAATCAGTTTTTCGTCAAAAAATAGACAATCTAATTATTCTATTTTATTGAGTATCCTAAACTAAAATGTATAGCATTTATAATAAAAACGACTTTTCTCTTATCTTCAGATATTTTCAGAGCATTTTCGATCTTTGAACACCGCTTATTTATTGAACATTAATGGTATTAAGAATTGATAGTTTCTATGTATATAGAAAGTATATTGGTGCACTGTGCGCAATCAAATTCTAAATCAAAAGGATGAATTCAATTTTCAGTAAATATGTTCTTCTTGCATTCCAGGTATTTGAAAATATACAAAAGATTAAGTCATGTATTCGCTTGTGTATCTTGAAAACTCAAAACTAACTAATACATGATCGTTCTCCATCCACTGAAAGCGATTTCAATTGAAAAATAGTGAAATAACTTGATAATGATCATTCGGATGATTAGGAAAAATCATGTTCAATATTGCTATTTTGAAGATGTCGTACGAATCTACAAATCTTTTCAGAAAATTTCACAAATCGTAAAAAACATTTCCATATATTTCAAAAACTTATATTGGGAGGATATTAAAGAACCATATTCGATGGATAGTTATAAAGTAAATGTTGAGAAATGTGTTATATACATTTTTTCGCTAATGAATCGTATCCAGGAAACATCAGACTAAGTATAGAGGATAAAAACGCTTGAAAATAAGCTTACAATGAAAATTTCAAAGTGAAGTATTACTTGAATCAGTTTTCTTCAATCACTAGATGCTATTGACATTCGACATCTGATATCGTTTGAATGAATTCTAGTAAAATTGGTTTTCATTTCTGAAAACATTCAGAAATTTCAAAAATGTATCATGAGAAATTTTTGAATTCTTTACTTTGCCAACAAAGTTCAACTCACTACTGTCTCAATTTTTTGCAATTTATAAAATTTTCCGATATTTGAGCTCTACTGACTTGACCAATGGTCAACTTTCAATATTCATACTCTGATAAATATCATATTCATACCTTGACAGATATGAAAATATCTTTATTTGTTTGTTACCAGGAAATAAAATGCACCTTCTAGACTTGGAAAACATTAAATTGGATTGATATGATAATAACCAATTTCGTGACTAATTGCTTTGAAACATTCACAATTTTTCCTTTGTCATTCAAAAAAAAGTAAATTTACATTTCATCAATTTTTTTACAGAAATGATGAACTTTCATTAGCAATTCTGATATCTTCGTTGTGATTTGTCCAACAAATTCAATCCTCAACTATGTGAACATTGCTGAACCTTATCAGAAATCACACAATAAAATGTAAAGCCCCGGTAAACCTAAATTCACACAAGTTGACTTCTGATGGTTGTCGTTCGAAAGGTAGGCAACGAATGGTTGATGTTATCACACACATCAACGTTTAAATCAAAGCATGATCAGTTAGCATTTTTTTGACCAGAAGGAGAGAAATGTTGATTGATATGTGTAATATCATCAACCAGTTGTTATCTCCTCTCCAATGATAATCCTCAGGAGTATCAATTTCTGACGATCGATAAATCTGACGAATCTTTTGGAACTGACTGTTAGACGATAATTATGGAATTAGCTTGACAGGGTACCTCACATGAAAATATCGAAGACTGTATCAAACAAGACTGGAAAGATTATTGCACAGAAAGATCGGTGGGTTTATCTGTAATAACTTTTTTTCGAATGAGGTTTTTCGAAATAACAAGTATACAAGCTCTGATCATTTATAAATAAACAAAAAATAATTGGTTATTATGCTTAACAAGGGTTGAGCCAATATGAATCCCTTTTTTATTAGAAGGACTACCAGAGCTGTGAATGAAAAAACAATCATTTGAAAAAAATTCATATATATTGTTTAAATTTTTCATATAGATCAATATGAGAATCACGATATTCATCAAACAAATCCAGATTCCACAGAAAAAACAATGTAGGTATATCATGAATAAAAAAATTAATCGTTTTCTATTAGATTCTATTAAATACATTCTCACAAAAATAAAAAAATTCTGGAGTAAAGTTTTAAAAACATATTCTGAGCTAAATATCACATGTTAGTATCGCATTCATCAAAAAATAATATTTATTAAAAGAATTGAATATTCTTTCTTCTAAATCAGTAGAGCATGAGTTTCAAAAATTGAAAAATGATGAACAACATTGGAATTTGAATGTGGTGCATAATTTTTCTTCGGGATTTTTGTGAAAAACTCAGTTTTCGACATGTATAATACGACAGAACCAGAATAGGACGTGACAACTGGGCTTTTTGAGTGAAAACGAACTGCAATGTCAAATTTTCATTACATTGATTTTGGAAAAAATCTATCATGAAGTAAGCATCAAGTTGGTTCACTGTATGTAACCTAAATTCCAATTTGAGATTCATAGAAAATTGGTGTAAAAGTATTCTTATTTACCTATATCTACAATAGGGTCTAATTTTTCGACCAATGTGGGCAGTGATTACCTTCAGGAAGATGAAATTTACCTGATTTCATGAAGGTATGTATGTTGGTTGAGTCTTAGAACGAATGCATGAGCTTTTATATTTGTGTTTTTCACTGGTTGTTCGCTTCAAGTTTACTTTTTTCGAAAATCTCCTTAATGACCCTCGCCCAGTGTACCTGCATTTATAGTAAAAATTACTAGGATATGTATAGCTTTACCGACTTGGCTATTTCAGAAATGTTATGGCATTAAAATATATATATTCTTCCAGATATTTGTTAAGATGCAAAGCTTCTCAATGTTACAACAAATTGTATATCTATAATAAAAATTGAACATATACCACTGACTGAAATGACAATTAGTAATTCAGAGAAAATACCAAAATTTGGAAAAAAAACGCTTTCTTTTGATTTCGTCTCCACGAATGTATATCATTACATACACTGAAATAGATAATATATTTAAATATTCAAGAAATGTTCTGATTGATTTTTACATTCCCGAAGTGTTATAAGAATATATGATAAAAATAATTTAGATTCCGTTACTTTAATGATTCAAGATTTAAGAACTTATGTGAAATCATGTGTTGTTCTGACATATCACCTATGCAATTCTAGTAGTTACAATCATTCAATGACGATGATAACTTTTTTAGAGATAAAGTCTTGCCTTGAGATAATGTGCTTTAGTTCTGGTGTGTGCAAAATTTATTTTACGCCAAATCGTTGCGTTCCACCTATCAGGAACCCAAATTATCAAAAATATTTGGGTACATTTTGGTCTGTATTCATGAAATATTAAAAAAAATTATTGATATTAATATTTGAACAATTGTCCAGTACTAATGGAATACTTTCATTTTCTCATCATACTTATCAATACCTACATACTCATCAAACTTTGAATGGCTTGATTATAGGATTATGACATTACATTACATTGTACTACAGAATGGTTAACAATTCTTTACTATTCCCTAATTGTATCAAAGAAAACAACACATTATATGATTCGCTACCTGTCTACTTTGTTAATCACATTGACATTATACTGCTGTGAATTTGTCTGTAGATATGATTGTCACAGGTATATATAAGTAAAAATGAGAGAATGGTCAACTACACTGGCATTAGTGTGAGATGAAATATTTTCTTGGCAATATCGTCTGACGATGTAATGCCTTGAAATAATGTGCTTTAGTTCTGATGTGTGCAAAATTTATTTGACACCAAATCGTTGCGTTCCCCCTATCAGGAACCCAATTTTTTAGAAAGAAACACGAATTGTCAGAAGTCTGCATAAATATCATTTCCAATGTCTGAGTAGAATGCAATTATTGCTTCGTTAATTTTGATAAAGTGAATCGAGAAACTATAAAGTTGTGTTTTATCAGTAAAAATAGAAAATGTCTTCGGAATTTTAACTGGTTTTTGTTAATTACAGACTCGAACTGAAGAAAAGTATCATGAAAGAAATATATTTTCATGAAAAATGTATTATTCATGATCCATGCTTATATCAATTATCGAAAGTTCTTTACAAACATCTTTTTTACTTCTGAAAAAATATACGTTCTTCATTTTTCGATTAAGGCAAGGTTTCCGAGAAGAGAATAATATATTAGTAGTTAAATGCAACGAAACAAATCAGAACACTTTCAAAATAACCTAAGAAGAAATTGAGATAGATATTGCCCTTATTCTTCGATCATCTCGTCGTATGACAAAAAAAAATCATGTCATTCTCTTAACGACTAACCGACACCAACAGTGCAATAAATGCGACCGAAATTACATTTGAGCCACTTTTTAATTACATCGTGGTTTTGATTAAAAAATCCGGAGTCACATAAAAAATAAATTGCCTATTTAATTGCAGTCGTCTTTGTGAACGTTGGAGTCAGAACGATTGGAACGACGTTCAATAAACAGTTGTGCGACTGTAAAGGGAGAAACGAGGGTTTCTTAAAATTTACTTTTTCTTTCGCTCTACGAGTTATAATAGCGAGGGGTTGCATGCCTTAGGGGTGAGATATGGATTTTTACTTCCGACGCCAGTTTTTCTGAATTATAAAATATATCTTTCCTCGCGTATTCGATACACAGAGATGATGCTATTGAAAATAACCGAAATCGAATCATGGACTTTTTTCGAATGAGTAGAGTGAAATAATTAATCGAATCAATGATGTATAGTACAATGTTGCCCTTCTTTGAGCAAACGGATCAGATCAAGTTCCATTGCAGGAAGCTATATTTAGTAGATATGAAGGTGAAGGTAACACATTTACTCCAGCTGTAGATGAAGTACCATAATACACGTTGGTGAAACAGGATTTTAAAAATCTAACATGCGAATGTACAAATTTAATCGACGGAAAAAAGTATTTGACTCTTTGGTTCATATTGCACCAGAACCGCCTCCACGTTTGAATACAATTGATGTAGTGTAAATTGTAGCTTAACAAATGGTAATTAGTGTCTTAATAGGGATACACTAGTTAAAATAATTACGTAAAGCATGTTTCACGCTACAATTAGTGTATACGTCACATCCGCAACATACCCATTCTTCCTGTTTCAAACACTGTGACTTTCAATTTGGTCAGATTTTCTAATTGTTTTCATGATTTAAAACAGAGATAAGTTAATTTTGTTTACGACAGATTAAATTAGGCTAGCGACACCCACGGAGAACACGTTGGACCTATAGGGGGACTTCAAATGGGTTATTCTACTGTACTCAAAAAACAATATTTCCAGATGAAAGTTATATGACGAAGTTTTGACCATTCATTCAGTGAATAAATTTTATACTGTATTAATTATGAAGTATCGATTATAGGTATTCACAATTGTATTCGAGGGACAACAGAGGCATCATGTGGTGTGGAATATTTGGAATTATTCGATGAAATTTTGATCTAATATGAAATAGAAATCACACTATAGAAAGTGAGACTCCGTGAGTTCTCAGCTCTCACAAGGCAAGACTTCTGAGGGTTGTCGGTATCAAGGAACAACAGTTGGTTGACGAAATATAACATTGTAACATACTGACACTACCATTATACTGAATCAACTATAGACCATCGAGTCAAAAAATGCTGGTGACGATCAACGAAATGAAAAACCAAGTAATTCTGTTAATTTTCATTTCCCTTGAAAAATACTTCACCAAAGCAGAAGAGAATAATTGTTGACTGAAATAGCTGCCTGTTCCGGAATTAAAATACCCTAATTCCGTCGATTCCAGACCTTGTTTAAAACTGTGGCAAGAGCTCTAATTAAAATTGATCCGCAGACGGCGGCCGAGATTGTGCCACTTAGTACACTTAACAGGTTTTAATTAGTCCTGGAGGGTGGTTTGTGGGCTAATTGTAAAATTAACATTCATCAACCCTTTCAACCACTTGTTGCGCAGAGAGAAGGGTTCACTTAATAGCTCTTTCACTTCTAATTAACGACTGTCACATTGTTTGAACATTACTGCGACAGCTAACAGATTTGAATTTCAGTTTAAAGGGAATGTACTGCTATTTTACACACCGATTAGAAGCTGCACGTTTCATATTATTAGGATTTTCGTTTATAGAGACCATCTCGTGAAAAAGCATTTTGGACATATTTTCTCTGAATATAAAACTTTTGCCTGATCAAATTTAATTTTTTGTATCCAGAAAAATAATAAAAATTATGAGCTGAAAATCCATAGCAGACATAGATCTCCTCTTTAACTTTCAACAGTTACAATTATAATTGAGATGAAATACATATCACACATTGAACACGTTATATCAGTAATTCAAAGAAAACAGATATATTAGGTTTCACTTGAATGACCACTTTCACTCTCAAAATCGACATTCATTTTCATCTCCTCATTAGCAGTCGCCTGGTAATCACATGTTAGACATTGTCAGGTTTCACACAACTCAGACAACTCTACGAAATAAGAAAGGACATACCGATATAGCTAAGAAATTTGTATAAACCTATGTGAAAACCTCGCAAAAACACTCACTTTGAAATCGAGGGGTATTATTGATTAGTCTTGAGTAATTGCTGTAAAAAACAATATATGTAATATTCACCCGCTAAAACAGTGACCCCCTCTTACATAAAAAAATCTAAAAAACGTATTTGACTCGGCATTGTCGTAATACGAGTACATTAACTAGAAATGCCAATACGAAATTCACGAAATATTGAACTGTGCAACTATTTATCGAAAATAACAATCCAGGACACACATTTTCAAAAGGAATTAAATCATATCTTCAACAAATTGGTTTTATTCAAGATTTCATGAATTTATCCTATATACATGAAATTGGTCTTTGGCGTTCATTTTTCTTCGAATTCCACCAAAAATAACATGAACCCTTGCCACTAACTGTTGGTCAGTATCTGCGAAAAAAAATTTGAAAATGTTTACAGATATTATTTTCGAAAGACATTCAAAAATATTATTGTCTGAATTATTTTGAATTCGGAAAATTTTATTCTTTTCCAATTTTATGACCGTACACTGAATTTTATCAATCTAGGACAATATTTTCCATTTTTAATGAATAATGCATTATTATATATTCTGTTTGTACTTCCATCATAGTGAGAAATATGTTATGCGGATTCATTTTTATGTCAATTGAAGCCTAATTTGAAAGAGTGTATTGTGCTACTAGTACGGAAAATAGGATATTTCATACGAGTTTCCTCATCTTTTTAAACTAGTATAAAATATTTCATCATGTTGTCAAACCAGTATGAAGTATCCAGTTTCCACACGAGTTGTACACTATACTTTTCCAACGATCTACATGAAAAACAGGTATGTCGAATTTAAATTTCGGATGACTGTTTTATGCCTACTTACAAATCATTTTTACCGGAAACAATTCAATTGCCTGAAAAAGTATATAAGAATAATGTATCACACAAAGAAAACACATTTTATTAAACATTTATCAAACATATTTGGATACATTTTGGTCTGTATTCATGAAATATTAAAAAAAATATTGATATTAATATTTGAACAATTGTCCAGTACTAATGGAATACTTTCATTTTCTCATCATACTCATCAAACTTTGAATGGCTTGATTATAGGATTATGACATGACATAACATTCTACTACAGAATGGTAAACAATTGTTTACTATTCCCCAATTGTACCAAAGAAAACAACAAATTAAATGATTCGCTACCTGTCTACTTTGTCAATCACATTGACACTATACTGCAGTGATTCGTTTGTAGATATGATTGTCACAGGTATCTATAAGTAAAAATTAGAGTATGGTCAACTACACTCGCACTATACAAATTATCCAAATTATTTTTTCTTTCAAGATACAGTGCTCACTACTAGAAAGATAACAAATGTTTATTTCATTATAGGTTGCTTTAGCATTCCCTATGAGCGGAGTCCTGAGACGGGCTGAACTGCTGGCCAGTGTGAAAATAAACGATCTGAATGATGCAAAAACTGCAATAATTGTAAATGTTCCGAACACCAAAAATAAAGTACCACGAACTTTACATTAACAAGAACATTTGCTGGAATATATATATATATATATATATATATATATATATATATATACGCTGATCTAC
>WOGJ01025758.1:0-10061 GCA_015342185.1 Leptinotarsa juncta | reverse complement strand
GAATAATCCATCGTTGTTTTATTGCAACTTAAAGTTCTATACCTCTATAAAAAACACGCTTTACAATGATATACACTGCAATATTCCTCTTGAATGAATCTTATTTTGAGATATTCCTGATATGTTATAAAAAAATATAGTACTTTAATTGTGAGAAATGGTCATTATTCTCTAGAATCACTTAAACTTCATTCTCATGAGTAACTAATGACCTTAAAGCCCATCATGGAATCCATAGTGGTGTAAAAATATATCAGTTTGTTACTTAACAAACAAATTAACAAAAATGACGTAAGAAAACAAAATTACAAAAATAAATGACTGGATTCAACTTAAGTGGGACACACTGTTTCAAGTGACAGGCCCGGAACGCCTGGATGTTTAAGGCCGGTCCTGAAACTGTCCTGTGTGGATCACCCTCAAACAAATAGGCAACCTGTTGAACACGTACTTCGAATGCAACGAATTTCTGGTTTCCGTTGTAAGTTCCTCACCTGTCCGCAAGTCGCGCCACGCTACCTAAAACACAGGTAACGTAATTAGAGGTAACAGTACATGAGAGTTGACTGCTTACGGACGGGCACTGGCTACGCTAAAATATTGGGTGTATTCGATTCGTGAGTGAAGTGAAAATTCGTCCACCGGTCATGATCAGGATTAACTGAAGGGTTTCCGAATTTTCATCCCAGGTGAGTGAACTTTTCAACTTAACACGTCCGCAACCCGTGTGGTTCATTTCTTCACGGTCTGCCACTTCACCGACCAACTAATTCTCGTAATACTTGAAGATAATAATTTTCATACCAGGTGTATTTGAGTGCCACTTCGGAGGTCAGGGAACAGTTAAACGTCCTAGAGGAATTCTTCAGGTCCGGTTGCATTCATAACTCATAACTAATTCTTCAGATGATTAATCCGCTAGTTTGCGATATATCATACGTATTCTTTACTGTTATTATGCTTTATCTTTGAGCAATTGCATATATTTAATTAACCGTTAACACAGTATATACTTCCACCTGATGGTTGCTTCATAAATTGCTATCTAAAAGTAAATATTTACCAGAACCCTCAAGTGAAATTACTATATAGCTTAAGGACTGTATACGCTAAATTGCCGTGGAGAAGAATCACCTGTTTATGTGTAGTGAACAAGTAGGTATAATTAAGTAGTTATGATATACATGTTTACGCAAGAAGTGCAAACTTCACGGACAAAGCTCGAACCGCTGATACAAGCTATTGGGTACGAAATGCTTCCAACTGCCCCTTAGCCAAAGATAATGATAATTTGTATGCGGACTGGTGACTCGGTTGATATAATTTTTACCACGAAAATTGGGAAACAGTACAATTACTTATTGATCTGTTATTATGTAGGTACCTACATATTTCAAAGCGTTGAAACACAAAAATACTGAATTTTAAGGCCACTGATCGGTTCTTGAGTGAATTATAGAATTGGAAATATCCATTTTACTCCTATCAATAATAATAATAGGTACATATTATAAATTAACACTTCCTGCCACATCTGTGTGTATTAGAGGTGCCCCCTTTTTTTTCTATGAAAGTATACTGGTTATTGAAGGTAAGAAAAAAAGTGTATTGTGTCAAAATGAAGTAGCATTTATTTTTCTCTATTATTATATTTGAAAACTTGCTTCTCGCAAGTTGTATCAAATTATTATCACTGCTGAACAATGGCATAACATCTTTACTGTATATGTACTTCATAATTAAAATAAATGAGCGATTCATTTTTTATCAAATTCCGAGACGACTTGTTTCTTTCGTCTCGCCTTTTGATATTCATTACAGAAAAAACTCTGTGAATGCTGACGTAGCAGGAATAGACAGTAAAAATGAAATTCCTTTAAACAAATTTGAAAAATCATCTTCAGTCTTACCTATTAAATATTTGCTGCCATTTTTGTGCAGTAGATAATTCATCAAAACACATTGAACTATATATCTGATCATAGAATTTGTTTTATAAAGCAATTTCTCCATAAAGATCATCCATATCCGTATTAAGTTTTTGCAGTTTCGAATTTTCGATTATGTTAACAATATTATTAAATTCAATAGTGCTCTTTGAATTTATATCACCAAGTGTGAATAACCAGTTTGTGTCATTAAAATAAAACCATTTATTTAGGTACTCTAAATCTTTGTCAATAAATAATAAAAAATTCACGTGAATTTTCTTAATCAGTTCCGGTGAAAATAAAACTTAATTGTTTTGCAGTTTCATAGCCAAATAGAGATATTTTTTCTTTGTACATACACGGTGTGTATGTCTGTCTGAACGCGATAAACTCAAAATACCGCATTCATACGTTTCCACCAATGGGCGGAGTGACTTTTGTATTAATATTTTGTATGAATTGGTTGAAATATGACTATTAAACGTGAGAAGTGAGGCGGTGGTGATACTTTTTGAGATTTCAGAGAAAAAAAGGCTTCCAAATCCCTTGGAGGTAAAACAATTCACCACATATTATTACTTTATAGGTCTACATAACATTAAAGTCCGAGATGGAATTTGACTATCTTTCGAAAATAAATTATTTAAATTTATTCAGCAGATAAGGAGGACGTTTACATTGAATAACATTATGATATAAAGTCACTATATGAATAAATTGATAGATGTAGCCGTTACTTCGTGGTAGGAAATCATCATGAAAAATAGGAATTAAAACTTTCTATGTTTTTCAACACTTTTATTAGTTTAATGTATGAGTTAGAAATTGTCCTTATAGGACTAAACTGCAGAATAATTACAAGGTTACTAACCGGTCATTGTCCGCTTAGAGGACTCCTGAATAAAATTGGGCTGTACAACGGAGACCTCAGCCGCAGATTATGCAACGAAGGGATAGAAACATGTGAGGCACTGAATCACAGGAGGCAGGCAATATATGGACGTAAAAAATTTCGCCCAGAAGAATATGACGAACATCCAACACGGAACCTGTACAAACTAGTACAGGAAACTAGACTGATGGAATGGGTGTCATGAGAAAATGGGAGAATAAACGCAATAAGCCCAAGAGGCTGCAGTGTTTTCTGGAGACTTGGACTAAATGGACAAGTCAGACCGCTCCGAAGGTACAAACAAACTGCAGCAACGTTAGTTACAAATAAAAGTGGTCTGTCTATTTGTCTGTCTGTTTTTCCATTAATCAGCTGCCGCCACCATACGAACGACAACTCTCAGAAGTTGAGAAATTTGTGCGAGCTAAGGATTAACGAGGTCTTACCTTTTCACGTGTGATTCCTAACACGGTAAAAAACATATAAAGTTTCAATTCTCATTTTTCACTACACGAAGTTTTCGCCTAATATACATACTAAGCCACTTCGTTTCAGATAATTAGAAGATATATTATCATTATAAATGGTTCAACTGAAACCTTTGGAGTAAAATAAATCCAAAACTAGCACTTTTCCCAATCACCAAAACTTCAATACTCTTTTTGACGCGCGTTTCACCAACCAAAAAAAACGTCTTCATCTCTTGAAGACGCCAACTGAGTTTCTGGTAATTAGGAAAAGTGCTTGTTTTTGGATACACCCGTCCAAACTTATGGAAAACAACTTAACAAATTAAATTATTTTGTTTCTAGAAAAATGTAAGATCCTAACTAATTATCAACATGCTTTTAGAAAATTTTGGTATGTTGAGATATCTATAGCTGGTAAATATGAGTGCATTCACAAAAAAATTGATGAGGACAAATGTGCAGTATCAATTTCAATCGGCCTGGCAGCAGCATTTGATTCTGTGAGTAATGATATAATGGTTAGTAATGAAATGAGATCATTTTCCCTTGAATGTATTGAGTTATTTATGAAGATGTTGATTATACTACCCGAAACAGTTTCCAGTAATAGGTTAGAAGAATTAGAAGACATCATTTCGGGAGTTTCGTTTTTGAAATGGTGGTGGGCTGACGTGCCGATAACGACTGTCCACAAGAAGGTACGCGGACGCCATTGTTGGAGATGTGTTGTGACTGTCCGCCGTTAAAGAACGTGTCACCCTTTAAATAATTATTACAATTAGGGTTAACGAGAGTTGTATAAGTGTTTAAGGGAAAAGGCACCCTCATTCACGCCGGTTAGAGGCCGGGGTGGACCGGATGAACACTTGGGAATAGGATTGCATCAAATATATGAAAGATATGTGGAAAACATCAAAACGTCTACCGAGCAGAAGGCGACTTAATAGAAAAAAATTATTTGTGTTTGTAATAAAAAAAAGATCTACAAAAAAGGGGTGGCAGCATTGCTTTGAGCAATTCACAGATGCGCTCGAGTGGGAAGCAACGATAGAAACATCATTTCGCTTATGGATGACATGACTTCTTGGTGCAATAGAAATCAACTCAAACTAAATGAAAGCAAGACAGTTTATATAGGCTTTTTGTTGCCAGATGTATTAAAACTCGATAACATACACCAACTGATATATGTAAACTAAATTTTATTAGTTCGGACTTCCATTGTCTAATATGATTCGAAATCTATGAAAGAAACAAATAAAATAAGAATGAATAGCTAAAATATCAATTATATTAAGCAATAAAACGTTAAATCAAAATGACCACAGAGTTAAAAAAATGAAAAGAATAAAATTCAAATGAGCAAAAATTAAAAAAGTATTAAACAATTAGAAAAGATTTCAAACCAAGTTACTTCACGACGTTTCGATTGTTAGTATCCACAATCGTCTTCGGATGATGACTAGGCTATTCCTCCGAAAGATGGCTACCTATCTATAGGTCATTCGGGTGCTTTCACCTATCCCTTCTTTCCATTTTCCGCTTCACCGGTTTAGCGGGAGTTGACAGTATTTCCGCTTGACTACAGGTTTCCTAGCTTGGCGGAATGCTTCGTTGGACAACATATATGCAGCATCTTTGTACTTCTACTTACCCTTGTGTCTCCCTGTGAATTATCTTAGCTTGAGACCACTTGATGTTGTATTGATGAGTCCAAAATATACTCTGTTATTTCTGATTGGCTGGGTTTTCCTCGCTGTGTGTTTCGCTTGTGTTCGGCAAAGCGGTTAAAATAGGTTAAAAGATATAGGATTTGCCGCATTCACAGGGTATTCGGTAAATGCAATTCTTAGAATCGCAGTCCGCGCTTAGTGGTCTGGTTTTCGTGAGGTTGCTACGGATACCGTTAACGGATCTAAAGCAGGTTCCGATGTTGTACTTGGACCCAACTGTTCCTATGCTTTTCGATAATCCTCTGACATGGGGAAGTGCAAGCACTGGTTGTGACGGCTTCACTTCCTTACGATACTGTTGGCTATCTTCTAGCCAAAGTCTGTTCAACCATCACTTTTCTGATGATGCTTAGTTCCTTCTTGAGACTTTTCTTTGTATTACAGAGCCATAAAGCACGATCCACTAGAGTCTTCATGATTCCAGATACTGTCCCGTGTGAGTAGGTTTTCGGTATACCAATATGTCTAAGAATGGCAATTCGTTGTGAACTTCCTTCTCCATTGTGTAATTTAGTGGTAAGAGTCTATACCTGCGCGATCGCTTGCCATCAGTCGTGGCGTGTATTGTAGGTAGTTTCATTTTTGTAAAATCTGGATGATTTGGAAGTATGATATCATTTGTATGATCTTAAGGACGCATTTACTAAATAAAAAAATGAAAGTGGAAGCTCTAAGCTATAATTTGCGTAGCTTATACGCAAATCCCGCACTGCAATGGTCTGACTGGACCAGTTAGCTTATTTCACATAGCGCTGGTCGACTTTTTTTCGAAAGTTACATATTAATATTCTCGAAAGAGAAAGTGGGAATTCACTACAAGCACGAGACGATACTTCAGTGGGCACGACGATTTGTACCTATATCGGATTCTGATTCACGTATTCATAATTCTTGCCGGCTTGTGACTCGTGACCGTCTAGATCAAAGGTCGTAGACTTCGCAACCTTGACTTTACGGAACCAGTGATGCTGAGTCTGTCGGGTTTTTATGCAAATTCTATTCGCAGAGACATGTTGAGAGAATGACACAATATTCAGTAAAATTTTGTGTTGACGGTAGTGACTATATTGTACTTTGAGGAAGATATTCACGCCTATTCTCCTTGGATATACTTACCAGTGATTGAAGAGGTTTTGATGTCCGTCGACTAAAATAACTAACAAATATTTAGATAATTTGTGTGAAAACCAACCAACTAAAAACGGCGTTATTAAGAAAACTTAACCATTTAGGTATAGGGACATGATATATCATCTTGAAGCATTTTTCACCATCTTTCAATTTATCTAGTAATATACAGGGAGATTCATTTGAAAAAATGAACTTTTGACTACTTTTATGCACAATGGAAATAATAGTAATTTTAGCACGCCCTGTATGATATGGAGTTGATTTCTTGGTGTTATTTGAATACTTCGAGTTTGTCCAAACTATCATCAAAATATCAACTTTTCATGAATTGGGAGTACTGATGTACTTAATTTCAATTAAGGCTATGTTTTGGACCATATTTAGCACAATTTATTTTTTATATCGAAAACAGATAGAGATAGGTATAGGACATTATTAACAAAAAGTATTAAAATACTATAGCGATTCCAAAAATGTATTTAATATACGGGGTGTTCCATTTTAAAAAATATGATTGCTAGGACTTTTTGATAGGAGTGGCAACGCCGCAATGCTGAAAGTATTATAGATCGATAGAACAGGTAAAGAAATATGAGAGGTGAAATTTTCAGAAAAGTCATGCTTTGCGTTTTCCAGAAACGTCTAACCTACCTTCGACCGTGAGTCACGCTGTATAATATTTCCCCATTGTCAATGACTACTGATATTCACAAATATTCGGCATCCTATAAATTCCAACTAAAAAAACAGAAATGCACGCATAGAACCACCAAAAAAAAAAGAAAATTTACCACTTAATAACAAAATATACGAAGTATGCTCTTAGTAGTGCCACGTCAGGTTTTTGAGGATGTAGGCTGTTGTAACTCGGTTTGACTAAATATAACAATAATTATGTATAGAATGTAACTTTTCAAGAACAACATTAGCTTTCTTTTGAGATATTGTGCGTTTTTTTATTCATCGTTCTAGAGTTACGGCTTCATATATCAGCTTTTTGGCCAAAAATTTGGATTTTTTCAAACTTTGAGCGACGAACGGCAAGGATTAACTTCATTTATTCGAGCTCAAACTTCGGTTATCTCAATATCTGGAAAGGGGAATCGTTTTGTGGGGTCCAGACGAACAAAATTCCGATGTCGATTTTCTGCAGTCACCCTAATGGACTACTTCAAAAATTTCGAAAAATACCACATACTTTCAACGGACGCTTGTCTTGAGAGACCCTGTAAAACACTCCTCTGTAGATGTAACCCGTTCTAAGTCTTCACGAACGATCACTGCATACCTTCAAACACTCATGAAGTTATTTTAATTCCATATCAACTTTGAAGATTTACGTATATAATTTATTATATCTTCCCAGAAACTCCAAGACCATTCCCTACATATGCGACGGGATACTCCTTGAATATCTAGTTATAAATTATACTCACTGATGCTCGTATATGAAATCGTCTGAACTGAGCCATATTTCAGAAGTTATTTTGAGAAAATGTAGTCTAATGGTCTCAGGTTGATAATAAACGTGTAATAATGCATATAAACTTCAAAATTGGACGAGAGAGATTGCAGTCTGATAACATGAAGTTGCACTTCAAGAAAACTGAAATGCAATGTTCTTGCAGTATTCACTTCATAATATCTTTATAGTTTCAATATAATATCACAAATAGCACTTCAGCATTATATTTCTTTGTGTGCATTGCATCATACAGGGAGAATCATAACCTAGCTATCGATGTAAATGTGAACTTCCTTCAATTTGGATTTGATGATATAACAGTGAAAACTCTGAAATATGTCATCCCAACAGTATCGGGCATTCTAGTGAAGCTCATAAATATAAATCAATATTTGAGAGAGTTTTTCCTGAAGTCTGGAAAACTGCAAAGGTTATACCAATACATAAAAAAGGTTCCCAAGTAGATATTGACAACTATCGCCAAATTTCATTATTAAGTGTGCCATCAAAACTACTAGAAAAAATAGTTGCAAATAGAATTGTTCTATTCCTTGAAGAATACAAAATCTTATCTGATAAACAACGTGGCTATAGAAAAGATAGCTATTGCTAGTATATTTGAGTTCATTTACAATAATAATGATAAGGGAAAGTATGTAGTCTCAATCTTATTTGATTTGGCGGAAGTTTTTCTATATTCACGGCCCGAAATTTCACAACTTTTCCAAGTCGAAAAAACAGCGAAAAGTTGGGAAGTTTGTAAAATTGTCACTTCAAAATTGTTGGACTGGACTTCGGCTAAAAAACAGCAGGAGCATCGCAAGGAAGAGGAGCCGTCACAACCGGTGCTTGCATTTCCCTACTTCAGAGGATTATCGAAAAGGATAAGAAGAATTGGGTCTAAGTAGAAGATCAGAACCTGCTTCAGATCCGGAAACACTATCCATAGCAGCCTCACGAAAACCAGGCCACCTAACGCGGACTGCGGTTCCAAGAATTGCATTTAGCAGATACTCTGTGTGTGCGGAAAATCCTATATCAGGATAGCAGAGCATGTTTGGACCCATCAACATAACATCGGAGTGGTCCTAAGCTGAGATCATACACAGTTAGGAACATTGGTTTAGGAGGAAATTCAAAGAAGCCGCATACATGTTGTCCAACAATGTATTCAGCCAAGCTAACGTAGAGATACGCAACATATGGAAACCCATAATCAAGCGAAAAATGGCCAACTTCCGCCAAACGGTCATCTCCCGCTAAACTGGTGAAGCGGACCCATGACCCATAAATAGTCATCTCTCGGAGGAATTAGTCCAGTCATCACCCCAAGACGATTAAACAATCGAAACGGCGTGAAGTAACTTTTAATTTTTTTTTATTAGTTCTTTCAGGGATTTTAAATCATTTTATCTAATATCAGGGAATGGAAGTCCGAACTAATGAAATTCATCATGAAACATTGTCAATCACCTCGAAACTAACCCTAATTTTCATCGAAAAATCATCTTGGAACGATAGCAATATACATGAGATCCATGAGCGTCCAATGCATTCCGAAAAAGTTACTATTTGGTGTCGATTTTGGGCTGGCGGCGTCATCGGTTCATATTTCTTCGAGAACGACGATGTTTAGGGCATCACTGTCAACGGCGAATACTATAGGTCGATGATTACCAACTTTTTTTGTCCAGAATTGTATAATCTGGACACCAACGATATGTGGTTTCAACAGGATGACGCTACGTGCCACACAGCTCATGCCACATTGAATATTCTGCAAGAGCGAATTGAGGACTTGGTCATTTACTTGGAGTTGGTGTAAACTGGCCACCGAGATCGCGCGATTTGACCCCGTTAGACTTTTTCTTATGGGAAATTCTCAAGTCGCAGGTGTGTGCGAATAAGCCACAAACCACACGGTTCTCAAAGCAGACATAACTCATGTCATCGGTCAAATTCAGCCTGATTTATGCGTCAGAGTCATAGATAATTGGACGTTTAGGAAAACTGTAGCTAACATTTGAACGATGTTATATTCCACACATAATAGTGTCAAAGGGTCTTTCAAACGAATACAATTTTTCGATAATATCTCACACACAGTTTGTTTTATTCAAATTCAAAGATAGGAAACGATCAACGAAAGACCCTATATAATATCAGGTAAATGAAAACCTTGATTAGAAAAATGATTAATTCTGATGAAACATGTTTTTCTAGAAGTAATATTGTATTGTGATTGTTTTTTCAAAATCTATCTGTTTTTTGAGAATCAGTCATTTGTCCAATTGACTTTGGCAATTACCAACTCTTATATACAGTGTGTAACAACGAAAACTTTGTAACGTAAAAATTGAACACTTCAGAAACGTTGGGATAATTTTGTTAACCTGGGTATAGATCCCTCAGAGAGAATCGAAATGACCTTACTAAATC
>WOGJ01025350.1:0-10739 GCA_015342185.1 Leptinotarsa juncta | reverse complement strand
AGTAATTCACGATCTTCATTTCGGCGTAATTGTTCTTTCTCTCTTTTGCATTCATCTTCTTTTTTGCAGTCATCTTTCTCTCTTTTGTGTTCATTTTCCTATCTTTTGCATTCATTCTCTTCTGTTGTGGGTTTTTTTCATTCTCCGTCTGGCTCGCTTGAAAAACCTCAAATATTTTCTAAAGGTTTTTCATTCCGTCGTAATCGACACTCCTTGTTTTTACCATAAAACAGTAAAATTTCAGTCAATTATTCCACTTCTGACACCAAATGTTACGCACTCATCAAAAATTTTCGATATATACAAAAATATAACATTTCATCTGACATGCAGTTGGGTTTTAAAGAAAATAGGTCAACTGAAAATGAAATCCTGGCCATAACCACGAAAATGAATGGTGCTTTGAATGAGAACAAGTCCTGTCTCATTGATTTTATTAAAGGTTAGCAGAAAAGCAAACACGTTTGATCACCTCAATATAATTATTTCCATTCCAATATTCTCATTTTTTTCCAAAATATACCCACACTGAAAAATAGAGACCTGGTGACAAACACAGTCGATAATTCTAATTTCTAATAAATTCACGAGAGATTTCAAGGAAATAGGTGAACTAACATGCATTTGCATACTCAACCTCAAATGAAATTTAATGTTAGTGTCATCACAACTCACGACTACCTCTCAATTTACGTCATCATGTTGTAGAATACGCAACACTCTACCATTACATGAACAGTGATATTAACGATATTGATCGTTTTCTTTTTTTACGGCCCACGTTAATCAAATCTAGCAAACTATTTCGGTCGACAGATTTGCTTGAAAATTCTACTGAAATGAGTCGCTACACTAGTGTATAGGTATTTTAACCTTGAAATAAAGAGCAACGTTACGTGTCTATTTCAATCAATTTCAAAATGTACTTATCCAAATTGGAAAACAAAAAAGAGTAATTCGATTTAGTCACTAATAAACTCTATTTCAAATCATATTTATTATTATAGACACCAAAAACACTTCCAAACAAACTTAACATTAATAAACATAGTGGCTGACTTAATGTATAATCTCTCACAAAAATTAGTTAGTTAGTAGTAGTTATTTTGAAATTATGAAAAATGAAATGTCAAAGTATTAATATTTCATTAAACTTCATTGTCGAGTATTTCTTGTGTCAAAGTAGGTCACAAACTACTTTGGTAAACTGTCATGCTTATGTAGTGCATCTGATCATAAATGAATTAATAGTATAACCAATTTACTTAATAGAAGGAAAATTAGATATAAATTACCAAACATGTCCGAGTGTAATTATTATATCATAGTAGTCTCTGTACTTCAACAAAAAATTTTGAATTGATATATTCGCTAAACTATCTGATTCAAAAACAGGAAATCGATATATTCAACTGAAACCTGTGCTGTCTTTTTAAATGATTATTGATTTTTCCATTTGTCTTCTTATGGCTACAAAGTCTGGAGAAAATGCGACTTTTTCCAAATTTCAAAACATTTCATTCTTTTTACCTTAACAATGACTTTATTTCCACTTACTGTCTTTTTTAGCAGTGCTCCTTCTTGAATTAGTCACAGATCGTTGGCTACTAGGAAGTTCAAGTTCGTGCTTATGGTCCACATAGTATTTGGCTGAGTGTTGATATTGGTCCACACCTGAAGGATCAGCTCCAGCGTTAGTGAGCAATTTTTGCACTGACTTCGGATCTTTACACATTGAGGTGTAATGATAAGCGGTTCTTCCTTCCTGAAAAGAATGCACATCTTTTTTTATGATTGTTCATCTCGAACAAGGTATCGATATGGTAATTTATTATTTTTAAAAATATAAACCTGCTTCAATTCAGAAATGAAGAATTAATGAAAAGAGAAATGAAAATTTCTATGTTTTTTACCACTTTTATTTGTAACGTTACTGCAGTTGAATATGTTTTTACCAAGGTAAACCCCATAGTAAACTCCGACCTGGGTAAAAAACATTCATTTTTGGAACAGATATGTAGACGATATTCTTGCCTGTTTCAGAGATACTACACGATAGCTGAACCGATTTATGACTCGATAGTAACATTCAGTTCACACTCGAAACAGTGATAGAGAAACCTATAAATTTCTTAGACCTGGCCATTACACAAAATCAGAATAAATTCGAGTTCAATGTTTTCAGAAAACCTAGCTAGTTCAATGTTTTCAGAAAACCTAGCTATACAGACATCACCATCCCAAGCGATTCTTTCCATCCTGACAGTCATAAATTAGCAGCCTACAATTCAATGCTGCACAGAGCATTCTCACTGCCTTTGACTGCAGACAATCTAGTTAGGGAAATTGATACAATTACACAGATAGGTCATAATAATGGCTTCAACGCAGATACTATCCAGAAGTTAGTCAGGAAACAAAGCCGGAAATTCACCTGCAGATTAATATATCCTCAGGTCAAACAACCAGAAATAATGTGGAAGTAGCATTCATTCAGTTTCTTTCGAGGACTTTATGATTAAACAAAATGGTTCAACGAAGTCTTCTGCAAATTCTTTAATTATATTGTTAGAAAGGTCATCAGGGCCAAAAGAATGCTTGTTTTTAAGTTTTGTAAAAATATCTTTAATTTCTGATTCTGTAAATGGGAGTACCACTATTGAATTCATTATATTTCTCTGTGTAGGGGCAACAATCCCTCCTACATCTGGTATATTATGTATAACTTTCTGTGGTGCATCAATAAAAAAATTATTAAAGGTGTTTGCCACAGTTTCAGTTGAAGTGATCTCTTCATTTTCATGTATCAGCTTAATGTTAGGCTTAGATTTGGATTTACCTTTCAGTTCATTTATGATAGACTAGGAAGTTTTACTTTAGTTTTCGTAGTTCTGAATTATGTTACCATAATGATTACGTTTACATTTTTCTACAATTTATTGGTGATTACGTTTTCTGACTTTATAGTATTCGCCTAGTTTTGGATACTTTTTCTGAAGGATAAATAGATCTTCAAGCTGTACACTTCATCAGTTACCCAAATTTATATTGGAAATGCATTAAAAAAGTGATTTTTGAACAATGCTTTCAAATTTATCATATTTGTCATAACAATTTTCATGGTTATATAGTTCATACCAGTTTTCCTTTTTTAGTAGTTGTGAAAATTTTTGTTTGTTCTTTCTGCTATAGTTTCTACCTAACTTTATGTTTCTCCTGTCTATAAATGAGTTATGATTCACTTTTACTGTGATATATCTATGATCTGAGAGAGGAGTGTCTTTGACACGGCTCTCTGCGTCAATATTTGAAAAAATATTATCAATTCTAGTGCAAGATTGTGCAGTTACTCGGGTATCTTGTTCTATAATACTATTAAGTCCATGTTGGGTAAAAATGTCTAATACTTCCTCTCTCACACGTGACATACGATAGAAGGTCGCCTGTTGATTTTTATTTCAAAATGTTGAAGCCTTCTAAATATTTGAGGATATAGTGGTTAACAGTTTTTTCCATTACTTTTGATATCACTGATAGCAAAGCGACTGGTCTATAGTTATTTGAAAGATTTTTCTTGCCCTTTTTTGGGAATTGGCTGCACGGCAGTCCAATGGTCTGGTATTCAGTGCTTTGTACATATTATGCCTGTCAAGTAGTTTTTTTAATGCCTTCAATGTGAAAGCTGAAAGCTAGTCTATATACGGAGAGAAAATGAATAGAAATCATTAAAAAGTTTTCTGGTGAATAATTTATGATTTTATACAATTACAAGAATCATTAAACATTCTGTTCATTGAAAATTTCCGAAAGACATAGGTACCTAACTAAGAAATAGTAACTTCCATAATCAATTTCATTCGTTTCACATAATCTTGTTACTTTCTTTCATCCTTTCCATTGCTAAGCAGAAAAGTATCGACATTAAACAAACTTACTTTTCCAAAATTGAATGAGCATGGTGCATGGAATCGATGGCAAGTTGAAAAGTAGTTGCATTGTTACATTATTTTATCGAATTTGAGAATTTCAGACAAACTTCAATTCAAGGTCACTAAGTCGAACATTTTTATAAAGTGTGAGATAGAGTAGACTGAGGAAGAAATAAGCTGTATAATATTTTTCCAACGATACGTGGTTTATTGTTGGTTCTATATTAGGAATATAAAAATATGTTCCAGAAAAACATGTACAGATGAATGAAAGCTATGCTTGAAAAATAATTGTTAATATACAGGACGACTAATGAATGCATAGCAAACCAAACGCAAGATTGTTTAATATAATACCCTGTATAACCTTAGATAGAGCACTTCTCAGAAATATTGAGTTGTATGGGTTTACACCGACCAATTCAGGAGTTATGGTGTGATTCATCGTCAAAAATGGTTTCTTCCAACACCCAGTATTTGAAAATCGATCATCTGGAATAACACCAGTTTTTCACCAAAAAAAAAATGGTGTATTTTCATTCTTCATACATTTCATTTAAAGACGTTTTTTCTATAAAAGGGCAACCAAGACTTTGTATTTCAAGGAAAATTACAAAAAAGGTAAAAGAACAAACTATCCTTTTATTCAATGCTAAACAAAACAAGTAAAAATGTCGACTCAAACAATTCAAATTCAATTCAGGGTTTTGCTACTTCCTTTTCTTCGTACAGAAATGTTATTCTCTGAAAAAAAGTATGTAAACGACATAGAGTCCATCCAAAATTTCTCTCCAAACCTCAATAATTGTTGATATTGCAAAAAAACAAAATATATCTGTTATTTTATATTTCATATCTTCAGGCGTGGTTGGTTTGTCCCGATAGACGTTTCCTACAACATATCTTCAGAGAAAAAATCCAAGGGCTGAGATCTGGGGACATAACTGGCCAATGAGTGGGTCCGTTTTATCCTATCCATTTCTTCCTGCGCCATCTGTGTGAGATCCTTCTTACTCGGTTGATGTTGTAGAAAGGAGTACTATAGTATAGTCTAGTGTCGATTTGTACTTATTTCAAGAAATTCGGTACACCCTCTTATTCTACACCTCTCATTCTAGACCTCGTTAATCCTTAGCTCGCACAAGTTTCGCTTCTGAGGGTTGTCATTCGTAGGAGTGCGATAGCTGGTTAACGGAAATACAGATTTCAAACAGATTTTTTTTTACAGATTCGTTCATTCAGTGACCTTGGTCACTGACCTGGACCAATAGAAACTATCCTGTTTCTCATTCTTTTATTGACCATTTATTTTGGGAGTCAATTCATCCAATCCAAGAGGGATTGTCTGTTTAGTAGTAGTGGAAATTTTGTCTGTTAACTAATACTTTTAAATGTTGACTTTCCAGGATGCACATGTTTTCAGTGTATGTTTAACTAAAGTATGAATTATGCCCAGATCAATATATTTTGCAAAATCTTTGAAAGATTCGCAATATTTGAAAGCATCACCGTTAACGCATTGTCCTAGATTGTTGTCATTTCATTCAAAACTTGTGGTTTTTTGTGCATGAACTGCACGTTTCTTGAAATATTTCCTCTACTCTTCGAAAACTCATATCGTGTTGATCTTGAATCAATATATTCAACCACATACGTTTTGATAGCTAATTGACAATTTCTGAAATGCTGATAGATATTTTCTGTCACACTCACTCAAAATTCAAATATTTCTTGTAGTTGTTACTCAATTGTTATTTATTTTGTGCTGTTTTCATTATTTCTTTCAGAATAAAATATCTTTATGCAGAAAATGAAGTTGGGTTAGGTTAGGTTAGAAGTGAGCAACGAATATGGAGATTCAGGATTGCTTACTTACATATATCGCCACGTTAAAGAAGCGCCTAGCAGATGTGACGTAACACTGGTAACACTTTTAGTAGCTGCTATAAGACTGTGTGTTATTTTAACATTTTTTGAGGATAATTTTCGGACAGTATTACATTGTTTTTGTTTATTTTGTTTGTTCGTTTCTCAAATTAAATTAACGCAGACACGATTTTAGAGCAGACAATAGGATCAAATTGCAGTAGCTCATTTTCATCTAGTTCTGATATTTCTATTAACATTTCTTCAACTTCAAATAAAAATATTCCAGAAATAATAGAGGACTATTTAGAATATATTGCCGGATATTTTGCCAAAAAGCATAAAAAATTATCACCTAGTTTGAGCGATTATACTTATAAAATAAAAGCAGAAGATCATAATTATAATATACCTTCTTGGGTCCAGCAACTTTCATTGGGAGGTCTTATTAAACCCACAGATAATTGGTTAGAAAAAATTAAAAAGTGGAACAAGCTTTTCCACATGAATGGATTTAGAAAAGGGTCAGGAGTTGTAAAAACTCTTTAAAAATATTGCAAAGAGGGAAGATTTTCCGTTAAATATTATTTTTGAATTTTGCAAACTAAGAACAATTATCAGAATGAAATATAAAAACTCAAATGCCGACGAAAATAGGTCACTTGAAAGAAAAAATTTGAACAATTCTGATAATAGAAAAAAATTCGAAAATTAAATAAAGTATTACATTAGTCCGTTGAATTTATTTTTCTAGATTTATGCAAAAAAAATTATTCGAATATATTTAGTGGATAAAGTAGTTCCTTTTTGATCTAATGTAGTATTACAATATTAAATTATTCTGAAATTGTTATGACTGATATTCCTGAAATTGTATGACTGATACTGTAACAAATTAAAAAATGTACTGTTTTAAACACATTTATTTCTAACAATATTTCACTATCACAAACTAATTTATATTCAACACTTAGTAACTAACGCTTAATTTATCTTCACTATCTGAATTCCTTGTTTACCCGCTCGTTTCGCTTTCTGAATTCAACTGCCATCTCTGGACGAGAAGCGGGCCTTATATATCAGTAACGATCGTTCTAGATTTCTTTAATGGTTTCGGTACTCAACTAGAATTTAACCGGCGGTTTGTCGACTGCATTCCTTTTGCGGTGATGTCATGCGGTGATTGCCCCCTTCTTGAAGACGTTTCGTCCCGAATTGTCATCCTTAGCATGTGCCGATACCGCAGGACTTCTCATGTCTGCACTGTGAAGTTTCATGAAAGTAACACTCCATAGTCTTCATGTTCGGTCATGGAAGATGGTTAATGACGTTGGATATGAATATCGTTTCCAATATGCTTCTCGCAATTCTCCAATCCAGCCTGTCGAGCCCAGAGGTCGATTTTGGGATTACCAAGTCCACGAGATTCTGGTCGAGCATCGTGTCCCTTAGTCTAGTAAGAATCTTCCAGACATCTTCATAGGCCGGTTGTCTCGAGAATGTTTTTTGGTCACCAAGTAGAAAATGTTTATCTGACCCTTCTTCAACTTTAGTACTCCTCCGACTTCAGGATTCTGTTCTCGTAATGTTTGGAGCTCACCGAATTTCGTTTTGAATACCACAGCCATACCCCTAGACATTTGAAGATCTTCTGTCATGCAGTGAGCTAGTGCTCAATCAACTGGATCTTTGGAAAGGTCTTGTGGCTCTTCTTGAGTGACCCCATGTACGACCTTCTGTCCGTTCGAGTATAAAGACATGAACTTCTGAAACGTCATTTCATCCTCTGGTGGTCTGAGGGCGCAAACTTTGTCGAGATTTCCAGCATAAGGAGTCAATCTATTAAAATGGACGACCTTACGCTTTCGTCGAGGTGGCTTATTGATTCGGTAGACGAGGTCATTAATCATTTTCATGATTTTGTACGGAACTTCCGCAACTTCAGTGATAAACCACGGCATCGCTTAGATCGCCCGTACACGAGCCACATTTTGCGGTCTAATCGACCACACAATTGCAGTCGCTTTCCAGCGAACTCAAGTCGCCCATAAGAAATACTGTACTAAACGTACACGGGCGTTCACAAAAGTCAAAACGGACGTCTGCAGTCAACTTGCTGCTGATCTCCGCCGAGATGTCATCGCGACATCCGCCGTACACTAACCACATACTTGCAGTCGTACCCAACCGCGTACACTGTGGTGTATGCGGTAGGGAACTGTGGTGTACGCAAGTGCGTTTCTATGACCGCAAGTCGACCACAAAAATGTGGTTGGGTCAACCGCGAAGTACAGTCAACGTGACCACAATGTTGTGGTGCTTCAACTGCAAATATGTGGTCCGTGTACGGCCGGACGTATGGCCTTGAAAATGGTCCAACTTCATGTTTTTCGAAGATCCTTAAAATCCGGTACCGCTTATGTAGGGTGGAAAAGTTTTTCCATTGTATGGATCGAATGTCTCGGTTGATGTCGATCTTGTTATATCCGTTACCCAGAAACGCGTTCTTCAGATGACATTTGCTTTTGTAGTCTTTCCGGTTCTTGGTCTGCCCTCTCTACCAGAGTTTTAAACACCTCTCTTTTCTGGTTTTCTGTTGTGGATGATGATTGGAGTTCTTATCCAAACATCAGTCTGTATGGATTGGTTGTCTTTATACTTCATGGCCCAGTCTGCCACTTTCCGGTCTTTTCACTAATACATCCAAGAAAGCAATTCCCCCTTTCCCTTCCGTCGCCATTATGAACTGTTACCTGCGTTTCTCGGTATGGATATAATGAGGCCGAAATCAACCAAGTAGTACGACCCACACAGAAACATTCCAAGGTAACACCGGAGCGAACGACCAATGAAAGAACTTTTCGGCCCTAAGTAAACGCTATATCGAACCCAATTGGAAGGATCCTCGAAAACTATAGAGTTAGAGTCATTTTAAAGCTCACAAGAACTATAGAGAATAGTCTCAGGACAGCAAAGACCCCAGGGATCCATCAAGTACTCCAGGAGAATATGGAATACAGTGTTGTTGTGGTTCGTTCTACATTGTAACCACCAAAAGTTGGCGTTGAGCATAAAAGCAAAAGTTGAGCATAAAAGTAGTTGTTGCTATGGCCAAACAGATAAATCGGCAGTTGCAAAATACGCTCTCCCAGAAGTCGGCCATGGCGTAGCCTTCAAATGCACGCAAGTTTCTGATGACACCAAAGGGTACTATCTGATGCTAGTCAGAGGGGCCATAGAAATACATAGACATATGAGTAATTTCAACCGTAAGGAAGAGAGCTTAAACATCAGCAAGACATGGCTTCTGGCACTTCATAACACAAAGATTCTCCCAATAATTCAAGAAGGACCGGGGACCAATGAGGTACAAGATCAGTTGACCGTCCGAAACCTAAACTTACAAAGGCACCAGTGCCTTTTTCAGTTTACAAATCACAGCGAGGTAGATCACTTCGACTGTTGACGCATACCTTTGATAATATCCGCCGCAGTAGTAGACGAAACGTCAGGTATAATAAACCTGGCTAATAAACCTGGAAACATGCGACAGTACTGTCGAGAAAAAGAACTTTCACACCTCGGTATTAACACATACAGTAAATGTTGTTTTCCATTTGGTAACAACAGGGATTCGAACAACCAATATTGTATTCTAATCAGAATTGGTTACCCAAGAAAAAAATAAACCGATCAAAAAACAAATAGAGCATTTAAAGAGGGGCGGTGGCCGACGGTTGGACGATTGATTTCGCTCATCAAAAGATGAGACCTCGTTAATTCTCAACTCTTGAGGAATTCTTTCTTATCCTTATGTGTACTAGGCTATTTATGAACCTGGATTTCTGAAATGAAGTTCCATTATATTTCTTACAGATTGTGTCTTTATATCCAAAAAAAAATCCATTTTTCTTGATGTTTCACAAGTTCCAATTTCTATATTAGCTAACAGTTCTTGTTTGTATTGATAGTAACGTCAGTAATGAACGAAACGATAATCTTAATAATTGAACAGTTACAAATAGTTTCATCATAAATCTCGTTATCTTACTTCCAAAAAGGTATTTCATCGTCGATCTGCAACTCTGCATGACAACAATGGAGAGCGGAGTCTATGACAAAGTAGCGGAATACCTTTCGCTGATGGGCAGAACGGAACTACTCACCTGCTCTGCGATGCAAAACTCCTTCGGCACCATCCGGGATCAGGCCAAACAATTGACGAGAGAGTACAATCTGCAGTGCTGTTATTTGTACTACCCGGTACTGAAGCAGCACATTCACTACGAATTCGAACCATGCGACCACGATCCTGTGAACCACGTGACCGCCGAACACGATTCCTCCGCTGCCACGTTGAGCAAAGAAGCACGCAGATGGGCCACGAAGATAGCGAGAGAGAACAATAACATAAGGGACAGCGTTAGGAAGTTACAGATTTACAACGCCCTACGAGAGTCCGGACAAAAAGTAAGAATTTCGCTCTTCTCTAATGAGATCTAAATCATTATTGTTCTGTAGTTCTCTTTTGTTTTTGTCAGTTTAGTAACGTAACGCTTCTCTTTTATTCTGAGTCTCTTGTCAGCTTTGCTGTTCCTCTATTTCTGTCTTAGTCTTCTTTTTTCTTTCTGGTCCTTTTTTCTCGTGACAATTTGTTTTCCTTCGAAAGCTCTCTTCACCTCTATTTGTTTCTGCATTCACATTCGTCTCGTGAGTTTATTGGAAATAAAATTGTACCATATTTCCAGCACTTCCATCTACTTCAATATTCATTATTTCAGTATTATTTATGTCACAATCGTTACAACTAATGGGTGTTGGGTATTAATTCACTCGCTTTGGGAACCCGAATATACAGCGTGACTCACGGTCGATGGTAGTTTAGACGTTTCTGGAAAACGCAAAGCATGATTTTTCTGAAAATTTCACCTCCCACATTTCCTT
>WOGJ01025324.1:0-15417 GCA_015342185.1 Leptinotarsa juncta | reverse complement strand
TTCATCGTCCATTAGTTATTGGGCCCTGCTGATCGTATAACTAGAGTATCTTCATTCTAGGTTTCACTCTACCGCTTGAAACTGTTTACTAGGAATAAGTATCTATTTTTACAATTTAAGGCAACTCAGTTGCACCCCCGTACTACAACTAAGCTTCAATTTTTAGAACATGAACATACTTATTTCACATTTCAAAACCCCTTTAACATCTGTCGTGATGTATGAGAAGAAAGCGAACCTGCGAAGAAAAAAGATAAGTACCTATCTGTATAATCTGTATATCTAACCTCTTCTCCTTCATGAAAAATACTTTTAATTTACCTACGCAGTAACTTATCGGGGTAAACTCTTTCTACACCTGTATAAAAGTGTAGTGCTCGAAATGAAACAAATGTTTCAATTACCTTATCCATGGATACTTCACACTGTTTTTCATTGGTATGTTTTGAAATCATCATATACTACAATCACAAAAATGTTAATGAGGATTCTTATTATAATATGGCTCAAATGGTGATGTGACATCAATAGGCACCACAGCAACATATTCAGATCAGAAACTGAATACTTGATGCCAATCACTGATTGTGTCTGTATTCAGATGCTTAAAAATTTCAGAAAGTTTAAAGCGGAGACCTGTAATGTGTTAGTGTGTCGAGAGTGAAGAAATCTTGTTTACCGATCGTATGTAGGTATAGCTATATAAATTACTTATTCTAGGATTTGTGTATTATTGTTGGTGGGTTATAGGGTATGAATATTTTTTAAATCATCTTTCAATAATGAATTTATAATATTTTGAGAAACATAAAATTTTTGAAATGCATTTTTCAATCACAGCCAATTTCGAAATTTTAGTGAAAATATTCCATATAACATCCATTCAATTTTTTTCTCTTAACATGCAGTACCGATATGCCGATATTGCAGTACCACGCAATTCCACATGTTTGTAAAGTCTTGAGAAAAATGTTGCTCGCAAACAACATATTTGCTTAAACCTGCTGAATAGATATATTTTCGTAGAAAGGGGGTTTCATTCTATCAATCCAAGCTTGGTATCGATACAGTTTTCAATACTTCCTTTGTTTCATCATAGGAACGTAATCGTCTTCCATTCCAATTCAACTAAATGATTCAACCAACATAAAAACTGAAATATATTCCTAAATGAGGCAGTGCATGTTCAGGGAGGTGAAATAAACAAAGCAGATCCAAAAATATTTCAAACCAAATCACATATTGAACTATTGAATACGCCTTGTAAAATGTGTCAAAATGTCTGGTATCTGGCCAATTGGGCAATCAACTACATTATAACACAAGAAAACACAATTTTGATAGCAGCGCCTTCACGAATGTATTCCAAAGTTTTCAGAAATGGGTGGGAAAGCCTGGCTTACCAATTTTAATTTTTATTGCTGTTATCTGTGGGTAGGTATATCTTTCGTCGTTAAGAAAATAACAAAAACTATTTTTTGCAATCTTTCCTTAGTTGTCATCACATTTGCTACTGGATGCATCATTGTCTACATGTCAATAGTCTGTCAATTTTATGGACGATTAATTGGATGGCGATGGTGTTCATTGAAACTCAAGTACGGAAGTAGAATATAGAAGGTTAATGAGGGAATAAGGGGAAGGTACATTTGAAAAATATGTTGACTGTAAAATTTTCTTGGTGCACGTACCATAATTTGACTTGGTCTACCATGTACCATCGTAAACTGGAATAGTGCACTGATTGTACTTCGCAGTGGTCCACTTTTTCAATCAATTTCATAATATATTGGTAAAATTGATATACCCAGATTTTTATTCAATCTACTCTGATAATTTAATCGCTCTGTCTTAGAAACTATATTTGTGGAAAATGAAATACAAGAACACATGTTTATATTTTACTGTGACTCTGATTTATTCGATAAATCACATCATGAAACTGCTCTAATAGTCATTAATTGAGCAAGAAAATAATAATTATTATAACAATCTTTACAAACTCAGAGAATTTGCAAACTATATTGAAAGCCATTTATAATCAACATCACAAACTTAGAAGTATATTCATAAGGTTTATCCTAGCACCCCCTTTAAAATAAACACAATTTTCACTTCTAGCTTTCTTGGATTTCAAAAGCTTTCTGTATTGCTTATCGTAGGTACTGTAGGTAGCATCATCATTTTCTACATCTTCATTGCCCAACCGCAGTGAGAGATTGTGTAAAATTTTTTTTTAAAACTGACACTATCATTTTGGAGAAAATTCATATTTATTTTCTACAAATCTTAATACTTGAGAAGCATCGATCAATTAATGAAACACAAAAACACATCATTAACTCGAAAACACTAAATACCAAATTGAAATCTATCTTTATAACAATAACCTCACATTAAGATAAATATGGTTCACCCAGGAAAAGTTTTAACAAAAATAAATTTCAAAGTCGATAAAAAAGAAATGGGATGAATATTTGATTCCATCGTTCTCTGGTAGAAGTGGCGCTACGTTTCGGTTAGGTTAGGTTTTCCATTATGTTCCACGAAGATCTCACGTTTTTAGCGTTGTTGATGTTACAATGGTAACTTGAAAATCCGCATTTGATTTGAATATGTTGAGACGTACTTTTAATAAGCAAATAATTAAACCGCTCTTTCGACATCAACATTCAATACTGGAATGAAAGAAAGAACTGAAACCTCTGTAGTGGAATAAATCTAAAAGCACTGTTTCCAAACACCAGAACAGCAACACTCTTCTCGATACTCGTTTCACCAACGAAATTGGCATTTTCAGGAGAAGAAGTACACTAATTCTTAACTTAACTGGTCTTTATTTATATCTAACAGGGTACACTTTCATTTTCAGACATGATTTCGGGAAATTCGCGAACAATTTTCAATAGCTTGCTTAGTCTATCCGATGTACTTTTTGGGAAAATCTACACAGCTTAGGAAATTGGTTCCTTGGAAATTTATTATAGACACCGTTCTCAAATGAATTGTTAATTCTCTCAATGTAATTTGATTTGTCCAATATCACAATCTTATTTCTCTTTGTCTTTCTCTTTTATTTTCCCTTCCTCTTTCTCTTTCATTTGATATTTATTTTTTTTTCAACCTAAATCATTATTATGTGTTTGAAAATGAAAGTGGACGTGTACTCTGTTAAATATAAATTTAGACCAGTTTCAGGGTATTAATGTACTTCATCTCTTGAAGACGCCAGCTTGGTCGGTAAAACGCGCGTCGAGAATAATAATGCAGTTCTGATGTTTGGGAACAGTGTTTGTTTTGAACATCAAACACATTTCAAATGAGTATTGTAAAATAAAGGGGGGGGGAAACTGAAAACAAAACAGATCGAATATCCTCAAAATACACGTTTTCAGAAAAAAATGCAAAAACTTGATTTGTAATCCAAGGGGGACATCTTTCTATCATAACCTCAACTATCATATCTCTCCCTCTAGCCCTCGATCACTATCACACAAACAATTTGAATAGGGAAAGTAGTATGC
Source organism: Leptinotarsa juncta (assembly GCA_015342185.1). Lineage (NCBI taxonomy): Eukaryota > Metazoa > Arthropoda > Insecta > Coleoptera > Chrysomelidae > Leptinotarsa > Leptinotarsa juncta. Next base: position 11,893 of record WOGJ01025324.1, on the reverse strand, counting down.
GTGATACATCCTTAAAAAGTATTTTCATAAGGAATTCAGCCATGTCAATTTTCGCTACCTGACTTTCTATTTTGGTGCCCTCTTGTAGGAAAAAAACTTTCATATCCCAAATTTGCAATATAATTTGACATAAATTCGGTGACAATGAATTATGGAATTTTTATAAGGGAAAAAACAAAATGGCGGCTTCACAATGGCGGACAAGATTTGCAATTATGGTCCGATTTGATTTAAAATTGATGAGTGGTGGTTTTCAGGATCGAGAATTATGATTTGTTTGTCGAAGAAAAAAAACAATATGGTGGATCCAAGATGGCGGACGAAATTTGAAATTATGGTCCGATTCGAATCAAAATTAGTATTTGGGGATTTTCAGGATAGGAAATTATGATTGTCTTCTCGATACAAAAAAACAAGATGACGGACGATATTTGTAATTGTGGTTCGATCGGATTCAAGATTGGCATATGGGGGTTTTACAAGTTTCCAATATGACTAAAAAGAATTGATTAAATTGATAAAAAAGGCATTTATATGAATGCGCTAAAAAGAAAATTATATTTATGTGTGACGTAGGTTATTTTGTGCGTAACAGAATCTGAATTCCTTTTGAAGTTATTTTTTCAAGGTAATTCCTCTCTCTTCACCAAGGGGTGGAGGGAGAGGTTTTGACAGTTGAGGTGACATCAAGAAGAAGTTCCCCCTGGGTTTGAAATCGACGTGTTTTTGCATTATCGTCACAACAAATGTGTTATGAAGGAAATCATTATCGGTGCCGAGTCGAATCGAACCACAATTACAAATTTCGCCTTGTTTTTTGCACCGACAAAAAAATCTTAATTTCCAACCCTTAAAATCCCGACTTACTAATTTTGATTTGAATCAAACCATAATTACAAAATTCATCCGCTATCTTGGAGCCGCCATATTGTTTTTTTTGCAGTGACAAACAAATCATAATTTCCGACTCTGAAAACCACCACTCATCAATTTTGAATCAAATTGGACCATAACTGCAAATCTAGTCCGCCATTATGAATCCGCCATTTTATTTTTTTCTTAGAAAAATTCCATAATGCATTGTCACATAATTTGTGTCAAATTGGCTTGCAAATGAAGTATCATAATTTGGAATACGGAAGTTTTCTTCCCGCAAGAGGACGAAAAAATAGAAAGTTAGGTTGCGTAAATTGACATGACCCAATTCCTTATGACATTACTTTTTTAATGACATGTCACGCATACTACTTTCCCTATTCAAATTGTTTGGGTGATAGTGAATGATGGGTAAAGGAAGAGCTATGATAGTTGATGTAATGATAGAAACATGCCCTATTACAAATCGACGTGTTCTTGCATTATTTTTTTTGGAAAACTTGTGTTTTGAAGATATTCGATCTGTTTCGTTTTCGGTGCTACTCTATACATGCACATACTTTAATATAAAAATTATTCCCCCTGAAAATTATCCCCTCCTAAAATTCAGAAATTGCCCATTCCCGAAATTTCCATTGAAATTTTCCCTTGTATAGTGGATCATAACTTAGGAAACGAAACACTGTAAAGCTTCATATTTTATAAGGGACGAAACTTTGTACATATTCAAATGAGTGATATACTTAGGTTTCTTTGCAAATTCGCAGTTTTTTCTTGATAATGAAGATAATCGAAATAATAAATATGTATTCATTTTCTCAAATAATATCGGACCAAACTATTGAATATCATTTGTACGTATTGGATGAATCATATCGCGTGAAATGGTTTCAAACTATATATTCAATTTTTAGGAGAAACTGATTCGAAAACCTGTTGTTGCGAAGAGGAAAATTTGTCATCTAGCTCCGACAGCGAATTAGACATCGAATTCACCCCACCGGCTGGCATAATCCACCCCGAACGATTCAAGAAGAAGAAAAATGTAGTGCACTGCGACACACAATACGACCCAACCGATTTCGAAAACAAAAAGGAGAAATCAAGTGGAAGTAAAGTATCGACAGTTGATGATAAAAACTCCGGGAGTAAAAAGGAAGAACGAGAAGCGGGCGAGAAAAAAAGTAAAGGCGTAAAAGAAGGTAAGGGCAGAAAGGATGCTAAAGGGGGAAAAGAAGCTAAGGGCACAAAAGGGAAAGCAAAGAAGTGATAAATCTGTTAAATCAATCATTCATTAATTGAATTATTAGCCGTAATAAACATTTGTATTATCCAATAAAATGTTTTCTTACCCCTATAAGGCGGTTGGCAGGTGTGCAAGCTGTCGTACCCAATGATGGGTTCCATGAATTTTTGCTTAAAAAATGAAAGTATTATTGGTAAAATCACAGAAGAAACGAATGTGACTATCCCTGTGAGTACCAAAGCACCTACGTTCACTTTCGTCCAAGCCTTTTTAGTCATATCGAGTGACGGTTTCACCGGAATTTCCAAAAATGACGTACTGAACTGTAGATCGAGCTAGAATAGAAAACTGATGTTATAATGGATATTCAATTTGTTTAATTTTTTAAAAAGCCATTATGAAGTAAGTAAGACGAAGAAGATACAGCATTATGCTCCATTTTAAGAAAAAACAATACAAATAGTAAGTATTCTACAGCCCCGTGATATCGAATCGCTTTTCTAGAACAATGTGTTATTGATAGATATTTGAGAAACATTTCCAATCCCAGAAAGGTTGGCATAATTATGGGGGGTGAGTATCGATACTTCGAATTCTCTCTGAGTAAAATTCTTCCTACGACTCAACGACAACATACTATTGACCGCGGAAACCTATCCGAACACACACGGCAGGCCACGGCAGGCCCAGTATATCGGCTAACTTTCTAGTCCAGACCAAATTCGACACCTACCTGAGTCGATACCTGGCTGGAGTAGGATGTCGCTTTTCAAAATAACACCCCAGTAATTTCCAGTAGGTATAAGTCAGCCTGAGGCTGACTCTTACTAAAAGAGTGAACCTTCTTTTTAAGGACATGGGTGCTTCTACTGATGTCGAAAGAAGGCAACTCTCAGGATGTCATCACTCTCAGAGATCGTTTAGTAAGTCAAACCGTTCATATCCATTAGAACAAAATTTCTTAAAATATCGCAATAATATCGTTCTTTTTGCATTAACCGAGTAAGAAATAATTGCTAATTATTTAAACAAAATCAGATACAAATTGATGTAGAACTGTCAGAACTTTGGAGACGTAGTATATTCACCTAGTTTCGTTATTATACAATAAACAACAGAACTTCCAAAGATGTTGGATAGCCCAATCATAGAAAAACGTTGGATTTCAGAAATATTATAAGTCAACAACGCGGGTTTAGCAGTGGTATATCCACATATTCATATTCACCTTCCTACAATATAGAATTTCTCGATGTTGCTAATAAACTAGAGACAAACTAGTTGTTGAGTTATTGAGAAAATGTTGAGTTTTAAATTCGCAATACCTTAAATTAACTTGTCATGTCATCTGACTTTATAAATATTATATTTTATGTTATAACTTTGTTGTAGGCTATTGATTGTTCATAAAAAAGATGTTATTATTTTACAATACCGTATTCATCAAAGCTTCATTGTGTATTAACTGTGCTACCTTAAAAAACATTTTTTTGGAGAGCAGAGTAACTTAAGTTTCTCTCAATCTTTAAGTGAGTTTAATAAACCCAATATAATAATCATTTTCACAGGTATGTTCGATTTTGTATTTCTTAAATCTCCATCTCTCATGCCTATTCATTCAAATAGATCATATACCTTTTCAATACGTTTAAATAAATATGTTTAAAATATGTTTTTCCGATAACCAGCTCAGATAACCCTCAGAAGTCGTAACTTGTGTGAGCTAAGGACCTACCAGGTTTTACCTTTTGACGTGTCATTCCTAACACGGGTTGGACGATAGCAAGTAAAAATTGAGCGTTCAGCCTGTGGCTTGTACCATCGACCCACACATCGGCCGATTGACTAAGTGGACCGGCTACCGACCGGCTAAATGCTCAGATATTCACCAAAATTAATTAAAAATGCAAATACTCCCGACTGTTTTTGAAAATTTATATTTTATCTACAAACTCACCTTCACGATGCCATTTTCCGTATCAAAATCTATCAATCTGGCACTTCTACTTTGAAAGTCACTCTTGGGGCTTGCGCCAAAATTTGAACCATTGACGCTGTTCAGCAATAAACCGAACAGAGAAGTAACAAACAACGAACCCGATAGATTGATCATTATTGTCGACTGGCTGTTGATACCTAACTAAAAAAATAATTTCGCGAACGGAGAAAAATACCCAAAGTGAAAGTGCGATCGAAGCCGTGAAAATATCATTCAAAATTTTGTTTGCGGAATTAAGCGCAAACAAAGCTTTCAGATTCTTCCGGCGTAAATTTGATGTCTTTATTGCTTTAGGAGAGATTAGGGGTAATGGAGCGTGAGTTCTGATGTATTCGTTGTTGATGGTGTGATAATTTGCGAAATTCTCTGGCGCACAGATAATCCATTTCTGGTTTGGTATTTCGATGTGTAGGTATTACAGAACTCTTGTGTTCACTTCCATGAGACGATGGATTGTCTGTCTCTATCCCGGTGAGTATAGTGTCGTTATTCTGAAAGTATTCATGGTTTCACATGAATTTTCTTATTTTTCTATTTGCTGCTGAATACTACAAAGAGTTAGTGAGCGTACTCTTTCAATCAAACAGCGTACAGGATAGGTGAAGGGTGAATTAATGTTTTTCGGCTGGCGGTAGTTTCAGGAAAAAAATAGACTTACGTATTTTTTCCGCTGATCACACATATGAAGTCAAAACTTGGCGCTTCGGTCTACTTTTGGAGATATACAGCCACTCGAAAGTCAAAACGATTGAAGAATCAATATTTTTCAGAAAATAACTCCTAGTAATTGAAACTCGTTGAATGATATATTTTTCATACGATCTAATGCTGCAAAGTTTCATTTTTCAATTTCAAATTTTATTTTTTCAAATGATATCGTCGTGAAAATAATATCGCGAAATTTTAAACATTTCACTTGATTCTAGTACACAATCTACAAACATGGAATAAATTATGGAAATCAAATTCTTCATGACAAAGAAAAAATATGGTGATTGTACTCTGTGGTACAAGTGTTACAAGCTTTTCACAGAAGTTCGAGAAGATGTGAATAAAAACGCTCGCCCTGGACGCCTCAGCACATCGATAACCGATGGAAATGTTGAGGAAGTGAAGAAAATTGTTATAGAGAATCGTCGAATTACTCTCAGAGAATTTGCCCAAGGATATCGGCATATCGGTTGGCTCATGTCATGAAAGTTTTCAAAAATTCTGGGCATGAAGCGTGTGGCAGCAAAGTTCGTTTCAAAAAAGCTGAATTTTGATAAAAAAACCGTCGTTTGAGCATCGCTCAGGAATTGCTGAATGACGATCTATGGGTTATGGCATCGAAACCAAAGTCCAATCATCCCAATGGAAGAGCCCAGGAGAGCCTAAACCAAAAAAAGGAAGCCAAGTTCGATCAACGGTCAAGATTTTGCGGGTCGATTTCTCCCATTACCTTGGCTTAGTGTATCAGGAGTTCTTACCACATGGTCGTACGGTCAATAAGGATTATTATCTTGAAGTTATGTACTGTTTGCGAAAAGCAATATGAAGCAGACTTATAGTATTGTGGAAAAACAGTTCGTGGCTTTTGCAGCACGATAATGCACCTGCTCAATAGAAATTGCTTGTTTGTAATTCGTTTGCCAAAAGTAACACCTCTATCATATCTTAGCCACTGTATTCATCAGATTTGACCTTCTGTGACATTTTTATTTTCCCAAGATTGAAGAGAATTATGAAAAGACGGCATTTTGCGATGATTGAGGAGATAAAAACTGAATTGCTGAGAAAGCCTAAGGATATACCAAGAAGAACATATCTGAACTGCTTCGAGAATTGGAAAAAACTACTTTGAACGAGACAACATGAAAATTGATGAATAAATAAATATTTTTTGAGGAAAATTAAAATTCACCTTATTTTTTGAACAGACAGCGTATGTGTATAAGCAACAGATAAAAATACGTAACTATAACTGATAAATAACATATGTAATAATGGGTTTAACCACCATGATGTAGAGTCATCGCATCATGTGTGGTTTCAGCACCATTTCTTTCTATAGGTGCATCTGACCAGCATCAGTGTACGTTGGTTCTAGGTCAGCAGAGATTCAGTATAACTCCCAGCAATTTTGTCTCCCCCGACAGATGTATTTCTTCACCCAGGACATCTGTCAGGGTCCTCGGTGAATGCTAGTTTGGTTCATTCATTTGATCTCATATTCAGCCTGTCTTCCTCGGCCCAACTTGTTATAATATTCAGGTCCTGTTGCATGCGTTTTCTCAGTATATCATTGTATTTGCCCTGGAATAGAATGACGAAGTCATCTGCATAGATTGATGGATGTCGTCGTTACTACGTGGCAGGAGGCCTTTATGAAAAATGGGAATACTATCTATGTTTTTAACCACTTGTTTTTGTAACAGCTTGGCCAGGGGACATTCGCCGATACGAATATTCGCACGGTGCAAACTGCGAAGCGTCTACACGAAATAAATGCATAGCAATGTACTTATGAAACCATGCGCAACGACGGCGACCGGCGTAATGTAACGAGCGAACCGCGTGGGCGACTTGCGGCGCGGCGGACGAGCAAAACAAAGGCATGAATCAGTATGGCGCGAGCCACGGAGTCGAGGGGCAGTCGCGGCGAATAGTGCAGTGTTCAAACGAGTTTAGTTGTTTTCGCCGCGAAAAATGAACACCGAGACTTTTCTGAATTTTTATGTATTTCTCGTATTTCTTGTGGAATTCTCCATCTTTATCCCAATTTTTATTCAAATCATGTACTCCACAATCTCTTCCAAATGTTAGGTATTGAACCAAAAAATTATTACTGTCTGAACAATATCGAGATAATTTCGATAAAGACATTGGCGGCGAAAGTGACTACCCGTGGCCTGCAAACGGTACCGCGCGAATGGTCGCCTCGCCCCCCGCTTCGACGTTCGCACCGCCTATTCCCGTGGCCAGGACGTAACTGAAGTTACTGCAGTTTCGTCCTACAAACATAGGAAGTTTCAATGCCTATGAGCAGCATGCGAGTGAGAGCATCTACATAATTGTCGTGACCTAGTGCAGCTGACTGTCGCGGTTCAGAATTTTCGACGCCAAATATTTTTTGCCTAAAGCCTGCAAGCATGTCCCAGTATATTGTTATTGACTTGTGTGGGAGAGATTATATTTTACCAATCTCTCCTTGAACCAAAGACCAACGCGACGGTCGATTCAAGTGGGTGAACAAAGCACCCACGTCGAACCATCCGGCTACCGACCGACATGACAATAATCCACTTGTTGTTCAGAAGAATGAATGAAAACTGTTCAGTTATTACGAGAGTGAATTGTTTAACTTTCCATGCAAATTATTACCTTACGTATGAAAGAAATAAATTTCAGAGAACACGGGTGGTCTAAGATTTCCTACCTAAACTATATCTATCCAGCAAACAAAGTTACCCAAACAAAGATAAATGCATGATCAAAGCATGATAACCACGCACACTTTCATCTATTGGGTAAAATAAACAATCCCCAACACGCTGGCCAATCAGATTTAACTGCAATCAGCTGGTGAAATTCATTGTTACAGTTCTGGAGTGGTCAGAAAGATTTTAACGTATGTGGTGTGTACGTATACGGTATTTTAAAATTTGAAATTTAAATGTCAAGTACTGAAAGGGCTGATGAAACTGCTAATTTGTGTTCTAACACTCCACCTGAAAAAGATTTGCTATACCCAACTGCATATTTGAAAACAATACAATTTTGGTCGTTCCTCAGTGCGACTCTGTACGAGCAGCCTTGTCTGGGAGATCACGTGCAATATACATGATAATGTTTTGGAACACTTCATCGCTTAGATGGACAGAGTATAAAAATTTGATTTCTGCACATTTATTCTAGACAATTGATTACAACTGGCTTGGGGTTGGTTCGAGGGCCTCATCCTGCAGAAGTTATTAGAAAACCACTATTTCTGACAGTCAGCATGGTATCTGCAGTTGCTAAGTTGCTCACTAGCAACTCCAAAATCGATTTCTCCAACATCAGAGGATTCAACTCAAATATAAACTCAGTGCACCAACATCTGCAAATAAATAGTCCTTATACTTTTGCACTCACAAAAACCAAAGTCAGTGCTTCAACATACTCCGTCAATTTTCTATATTCTGACTATGATTTCCACTCCCGATTTAGACGTAACTTTGGAATATCTCAGTGAATCAGGAGCGACTTCTCTTGATGCATGATAGGACCCCAAAATTTTTATGTTATATGGTTTAAAATAATCACAGGTCACAAAATTCTGCAACGCAGTCATCCAAGTGAGAAAATTTCTATATTCGGTGACTATAATATCCATAATATGGAATGGCTCATCACAAACTCATGTCAGTGTTGAGTGAATTACCAATGAATGTTGGAGAACAATCTAAACTACACAAAGTTTGGCATTACAGATCTGCTGAGTGGGAGGATCTTCAAGACCATTTTCGAAATTTCTCTCGGCTAGAAGTTTGTTTCAGCTCTAATGATCCATCGACTTCTACTTTGTGAAATCACGGAAGTTATTCTGTCATCCATGGATGCATATATTCCTTTTTCAATGAAACGAATGTCTTACTGCAAACCTTGGTTCAACAAAAATTGCAAGAATGCTGTCGCCTCCAAAAATCTCCTCTAACGGCAGTGGTGCAAAAATTCCAGTGCCAAAAACAAAACTAGGTTTGTGTATGTTCGCAATAGCTGCAAACTTGGAATGAAGAAAAGAATGAACTCCACAATCATCAGAGAATTAGGGATAACCTACTTGCAAATCCCAACGGGTCTGGATTCTTCTGGTCTATAACTAAAGCTGTTAATGAAAACTTTACAAAATCCACAATTCCATCGCTAATAAAACCTGATGGTTCAATTGCAATAACAGCCACAAAAAACCAAATCTACTAGCTGAAAAATTTGCGTCGCACTCCACAGTCGATTTTCTGGGAAAGGCACCACCCACTATTCCCATACTAGAATCGACAAAACCGAAAATTCCTTTTCGAGAACTTCTAGTCAGGTGAATTTTGTACCTAAAAAGTGCGCAAATAAACTCACACCAGTATTTTGCAGGCTTTTCAACCCGTCTTACGAAGAAGGGGTTGTTTTTACTTCTTGCTGGAAGACTCCTTGCGTTCAGTCTATTACCAAAAACGGCAAGTAGAATCTTTCAAATCACTATAGACCAGTCGCTTTGCAATCAGTGATATCAAAAAGTCATGTATAAAGCCATAAACCTCCATATCTTTAAGTATTTGGAAGGCTTTAACATCTTGAGCGCTCATCAATATGGCTTTTGGAAACAAAGATCAACAGGCGACCTTCTACCATATGTCACCCATATTTGGAATAACGCAATCGATGAAAATGGAGAATCAAGAGCAGTTGCTCTTAATATTTCTGAGGCCTTTGACCGTATATGGCATGAGGGTTTGCTGGCCAAACTTTGATGCTATGGCTTGTTGGATCATTTTTGCGTATGGCTCTTCAGGTTCCCCGCGAGTGGCAGTCGATGGATATTTGTCGAATACTTTTACCATCAACGCTGGTGTTCCTCAGGAATCCATATTGTCTAAAACCCTCTTTTTATCAACGACTGATTGGGAAAAAACAAAAATCCAATATATTGCTTTGTTGACGAAAGCACACTTGTCTCGTCATTCCATTTGGATTACAGAATATCGGCTGCGGATGCATATTTTCACCGGCAACAGGTTACTATATATCTCAATGAGGATATAGAAGTGATTTCGAATTGGGGTGAAAGTATCCAGGTACAATTCAATGCCACAAAACCCAGGTATCGGTTTTGTTCAAAAAGATAAATGTCTCCGAACCAGATATAATAATGTCAAGACAGACAATTCCGCTTTTTGCTTCGATAAGTTTGTTGTCACAATCATGTCGCTGGAATTGCATAGGCTTCTATAACTGCACACACCTCAGCAACTTTTGATGCTTTATAAAGCACAGATCAGATCTTCTTTGGAGTATTGTTCCCATGTATGAAGCTCCACCACTAAACATCCATCCAGAAAAGAGCCATCCGCCTGATTGGAGACGCGAACATCACTCGCAACCTTGATTGCCTGGAACATTGAAGAATAGTTGGAGAGTTGTCTTTCTTCTATAGATATTTTCACGGAAAGTGTTCAAGTGACTTGACATATTCGATTCCACCAAGAGCGCTATATATCAAAAATACCCAACGGACTATGGCTGATCACCTTTTTGAGGTTCAAGTCAGTATACCTCGAACTTCACTGTTCGAGAACTTTTCCATTGGGAGAACTGCGTTTATGTGAAATCAACTTCCTGAGAATGCTTTCCCAAATTGATTGAATCTCCAGAACGATTCAAATTCAATGGTGCACAGGCACCACTCTTAGACCACCTTGAAAAATTTCCTGTGGTGCTTGTGCTTTGTCCTTGAATAAAGCTTTCATATAAACATTGAGTTGCACCAAAGAAAAAATGCCTTCGAAGCAACTACTTTCATATGAACATTGATTTATATTAAAAAAATATTTGTTAATGATGATAATAACAACATCATTTATCATAATAAGAAATAAACAATAACAAGATAGAAGCAGAATATGATAAACGGGCGAGGTTCAGCTATTATAGTTAATTTCAAACCTAGCCTTTCATAACAATACAAAGAAGTGCAAGGTATTATAGATAAATACTAAATCATTTTAAATAATAAGAAAAATGAGATTAGAGTTCTGAGTGTTTTCTGAAATTTTTTGAGAGGTAACTGTTTTGAAATCTACAGATGTGTTATAGTATATTCAGCTGCTATATATGAGAAACTACATGTATAAATAGCCGAATTATGATTTAATATGAACAGGAAGTGTAGATTGTAACTAGTATTATCAAGAGATAATGAAATGAGTTTATCACGCAGATAAGGTGGAGTTCCGGTTTGCAAAATTTTATGAGTGAAGGTAAGAAGGTGCCAACCATAATTTTCAAAGGATGAGCTCATGTGATCTTATTTACGGTTTCCATATGAGAATCGAATATGACTGTTTTGTATTTTGTGAAGACGTTGAGCATCAGTTTGTTGTATGCAGTCACAGTAAGCCATTCTTGAGAGTATCAGAGACTCGCTAAGGCTGAGTTTCAAGCTTTCAGACAATAAAAGTGTTAGGATATAAATGCCTCCATATATTGAAAGAAGTCTTACATACGTGATCGACATGTTTTCTGAATCTAAGTTCGGTGTCAAGATATAATCCTAAATTTTTATTAGCCTCCACAAAGGGGGTAGCGTTATTATCGATGTGAATATATATAGATTCACGAACCGTACTTCCCCTTTTTTTTGTCCAAACAGCATTACTTGCGATTTGATATGTCTAATGTATGGACGCCGTTTTACTTTTTAATTCATTGTCACAAATATTCATTCCTCAATTCATTCAACTAACATTTTATTTGTTTGAATTTAATTGATTCATGCATTTGTTCGACTCATTAAAAATGATTGTTCGCAAAATTTGTTCTATTTTAAATGACAATTGATTTAAAATGTTACATGAATTAGTTTGTTTGATGAAAAGTTGCGAACAGTTATAATATAGTTTCACTGTTTGAAATTTTTGGAAGTAAATGTTTGTTATATATACTTTTTTTGTAACTATTCAATAATTTACTACAATTTCTGTGAAACATGAGTAAAATTCTTTGTTGATAATTATAGTTACATGCATTAAAACGAATCT
>WOGJ01025271.1:0-11406 GCA_015342185.1 Leptinotarsa juncta | reverse complement strand
ATGGGCCGAGAGCTGCGGCTTCCTTGTGACCTGAAATTTGGGACGCCGCCAGAACAAGACACTGCGGGGGAAGATTATGTCAGCATACAGAAACATACAGATTTTATTAGGATTTATAGAAGTTAACTACTTATTTCTGTTCTGAAACTGGAAAAAAATCAGGATTGAGATGAGGAATTCGTGCGCAAGTGGTTGACCCTTTTTGACTATAATTATGACCCCGACCATTTGTCAGTGATAGTTGTTTCTTAGCCGATACATTTATTCTGTTCTGGGATTTCGGCCGAGAACTGTTTCTCATTCAGGGGTTTTCGCCGAGAAATAAAACCGCTCTATAATCTTCTCGCTGATCGAGGAAAGACTTAGCGTTAGTTCCTCGTGGTTACTCTGTAATTGACTTTTTTGTGTTTTTTTGGAGATAACTTTAGTTGTTGATAAACGCTGTGTTCGTCTAAATATTATTGACCTATTACCAGTCCCGTCATGATGTTCATTATTATTATTATTATCTAATTGAACTTTGCGAGAAAGCAATAATGGATCCGCTGAAAAAACAGTATCTATATAACGTCAGAAATTCAAATGTTTCATCTCATTTTATTTTGAAACGATAATCCCTAACCTAAGGGCATAGGGATTATCATTTGATTCATAATTTTGAATGAAAGATATCAATTCCAAAGTCATAAATAAAATTTAATATTGTATTGATTTATATTCCTTTTATTAATTATTCTACCTGTTTATATAGTATATTTCTCATTTAATAAGTGACAAAACCATATATTCACTACATATAAGTATCTAACATTACTTCTGTGGATTTTGTAAATGATTCAATTTTTTGTATTTTTCAATAACTGTAATTTTTCATAATTAGGAATGAACGTTATTATTATATTATTATTATTACTAATTCTTATTATTTATTTTCTTTCAAAAAAACATGTGTATTTTATAGCGAACAATCAAAACGGAACATCTATTTCAATGCAGTTCATATATTGAGGTGAAATTATTATTTAGCATCGAATACGACTGGAACGAACACAAATACTGATGAATTCAACCAACACTGAAGCAATTACAGGTTAACAACGATATTAAGTATGAAGATCCTTGTGAGTCTGAAACAATAATTGGAGATTACTTCAATGTTGTTCTAATAATACAGCTATTATTTACATAGTCGAATACTGTGGTGAAAGTATATGTAGAAACAATATTATTCCCACACATTAACTCAACATGTATAAAGGAAATTCAGTTTTGGGAGAATATAACTGATTTTTCACTTCAAATATTCTCGGAATTAGGTTTAGGTGTACCTATGTAACAACACAACTATGAAAACAATGCTATTGAGAATGAAATGAAAAATGAACTGCTTTTTCATTTAGAAACGAGGTGAACTTTTCAATTGGTCCTTTACTACACTTCAGCAGATTCTCTATCGATTTACATTCGTTTATTTTTCAGATTGTGAAAGGTTATATACAAAAAATTGTAAAAAGTGTCGAATACTGCACGAAAAAATATTTTCAGATAGTTCTTCATTTTATGAGGGAGTGGTTTAATTTTTGAGAGCAAATCTTTTCTTGACCTCATTCCTTCTTTCCTGTTCATCAGTTCATCCGTATTCTTCTGGACTTATTTCTGGTTGTTTATAGATCATTTTTCATTCATCAGTTCTCTATTTTACTTATTCAAAATTCGGCCCAGCGTGTTCGTTTTTGATTCAAGAAAATATGCGTGTTTGAAACTTGGCAACATCAACTACCCGAGAAGTCTTAAACTTTCAATCAATGAAATATTCCATGATTTGAATTTTATCAATGAATGTGAAAGGTACATTTGGAATTATTTGAAATATTGATACTTCGGTTTTTCAAAATCAGAGGAAATACTACTTAAATTGATTCTGCCATCACTCTCAGAATTCTCTGAACTTAGTAGAGAGATTCCTGTATAATCAAAATTAATAAAAACAAAAACATATGAACTTGAAGTGGACAACTACGTTCATATGAAAAGCTACTACTTTCTACAAATTTATAGAGCCGCTAATTGGTAAAATATATAACACATTTCTGGCGTCAGATTGAGAGTGGAACATTCCATCGAAGTTGCATGTTGAAGGTTATAAAAGTCAGGTCTCCAAGAAAAACAATCACTGATTTGAACTCAAAGGAATACATTTTCATGCCCTATGAGTGTGATTTTAGCGAAATGAAAAATATTTGAAATTTCCGTCATTTCAAATACCAATTTGAATACTTGAAACTTTGGTCGGATTCAGATTGGAAACTCTGCAAAATGACCGTCTTGAAAGTTGCAAAATTTTGGCGCGGTTAACTTCGAAGAAGTCGAAATATCAAAAAAATTCGGTTCTTTCATATATCCGAACACGTGTTTCAACTATGTTCCTAGTGAATTTCATTAGTTCTGACTTCCATTGTCTCAAATGATTCTATGATTCGAAATCTATGAAAGAACAAATGATATTATAATGAATTGCTAAAATATCAATTATATTAGGCAATAACACGTGAAATGAGAAAAAACGAAATGGAACGGAAAAAACTGAAAATGGACTAAAAAAAATTACAAAAATTCAAAAAGATGTCAAACCAAGTTATTTCTTAACGTTTCAATTGTTAGTATCTACAAAAATCTTCGGGTGATGAATGGGTGGATACGATTGTGGATACTAACAATCGAAACATCGTGAACTAACTCAGACTCAAATCGTATTTAGTCATTCCTAATTTTATTGCCTAATATAACTGATGTTTATGGTACTCATTATAATATTCATTATTTGTAATGATAATACCTGACGAACCCTATAAGTTGACACCTGCTACTAATTTATTTTGTTTTTTTCTGGTTTGAAGTTTGAGTTAAATGAAAAAAATTATCACTAGTCTGATGGAAGCTGTTATAATATACGTTAGCATATAAATCAATCATAGATGCAACTTGATAAAATCCACAAAGTTCAAATATTGTAATACCAAGTAGAACAAAACTGGAAAGATAACAAAAAATCTGTAAATTTTTGAAAGATATGTGCGTCACCGATGAAAAATATACTATTAGTTCAATTGAAGATAACAATGATGTACAAAAAAAATAAACGAAATAAATTTCATTAGTTCGAACTTCCATTGTCTAATATGTAAAATGATTTGTAATCCCCGAAACAACTGAAAAAGAAGAATTAAAAATAACTAGCTGAAAACAACAATTATATTAAGCAGAAATAACCTGAAATGAAATAATAGTGAAATAAAATACAAGTAAAATTAAACCGATTGAATAAAAAATAAAGAAATACAAATAAATATAAATAAAAAGTTACGAGATTCAAAACCACGTTAGTTCACGACGTTTCGATTGTTAGTATCTATCTACAATCTTCTTCGGGTGATGACTAATGAGTTTTTATTCATATTTATTTGTATTTCTTTAGTTTTTACTCAATCGTTTTAATTTTACTTGTATTTTATTTCACTATTATTTCATTTTAGGTTATTTTTGCTTAATATAATTGTTATTTTCAGCTATTTATTTTTAATTCTTCTTTTTCAGTTGTATCGGGGATTTCAAATTATTTTATATATCAGACAATGGAAGTACGAACTAGTGAAATGTGTCATTCGAACTCTCTTGCGGAAAACAAAACCGAATGCCCAAGAAAGACTTATCCAAGAAAGTCAATAATAGTTTGTTGATGAAAATTTCATAGTATATTCTTCCAAATTATGTCTATTGACGTGTTTGAACAGATCTGACATAGACATACTTTTGAGGAATAGGCTCTGAAATTTTCATTAACAAACTATTTTAATAAGCGAGAAATTTGACTTTTTTGGGTATGTTTTTTTTAGGCATTTGGTTTTGTTAAAAAAATCAAAAATATATACTTTATTCACCGCAAGAAAGTTGATACAACGAATTTATTACTTTTGAGTTACTAAAATTTCTAACGAGAAAACAATTCTTCATTTCTCATAATATTATTAAAAAATTAATCTCTCCTGAAAAAATATACCCCATTCCATTTTAAACAAGATTTTTGAGGCTGAGATTCAATCAAATAAGCGAATGAATGTCATTACGTACTGCAATCTATGACATGATTCGACTGAACCCATTCCTGACAGAAAGTCGTAATGTTATGAATGAATTGACTGTTTTTTCTTATAATGTTATCCACATTTGGTACTGAAGAACTGATAAGGCGAGTGTCTTATGGCAAAACATCGGATGTCTAGCAGTGAGGATAACAGTGATACATGTAAGTGAAATTTCTTTTTTATTAGTTATATTGTGTAGGAATCCTGAGAATGATATCTGATTCGATCCCATTACGAATGTTTGGAATAAACACTTAATGGAGAAAATGTTTTCCGTATAATTTAGCATTCATATAAAAGTAATTGTTTAGAAAGTATATTTACACGAAAATAGCTGTTTTCAGTTTGTGACTGAAAGTTACTTCTTTGCATGATCTACATATTATTGTGTACAGCTGATTTTTCGAAATTGATTGCCTCCTTTCTTTTTTGGAAGATTCCAAAATTTTTGTATCAAGATGGAGAATTTGAAGATCAACAATTTTCTTCCCCAAAACTTGAAAATCTGTTTTCACATTGTTTGTGTTTTTCAATTTTCTATGTATGTGAGCAAATCTCTGGGTATGTTTTTGAATAAAGTTAGAATATCATTATCATATCTTTGGATATAAGGTATGATGTTAGTTTTGTATGATGTTGAGTGGGTGGTTATTGAAATGATACTGGTGTTAGTTCACTGAATGACTGTTTCATCTCTTCGCATTTATTTTTTCAGTCATTGATGATTCTTCTTAAAAACATTCTTACAAAATTATTTTTCCAAAGTTTGGCTGAATGACTGCCACACAATAAATTATATTACACAAAAATCTATGTACACGTTTTATATGAATTAGAAAAGTTTCGTGCTTTGAATCAAACTGAAAAAGTCCTGAAATGTCCTTTGTTAGCTTTTTGGTCGTCATTCGACTTGTTCAAAGATTTTTTCTGTAACAAAAAAATATACCGATTTACTGACAAGTTGACATAATTTCAGTACTATGACAGACATAAACAGACACAGCAATAACCTACCAAAATATGTTATTTTGAAGTTGAAATATTGAACAAAAATTATAAAATATATACATTCATTGTTTCAATCTGGAAAGAACACAGTCCGGTGGGATCTACATATCTTTATATTTTGGAGACAATTAACAACATAACAAACCAAATGTATTTAAATCAATTTAAACTTTCCAATGAAACAAAAATCATGAAAATGATCCTTACTGTATGTTTCTCGCCCAAATCTACATTGATATTTCCAACGTAAAACTAGTATACTATCCGATTTATACAAAATTTGTGCTGACTCAGTAGCTTGAAATCAGTTAGATATTCCTTATATCGATATGGAAAATTGTTTGTGAGAGTATCTAAATGTGTTTTATAGATCGGCGTAGAAAGAGAAGGTTTTTCTATTTAGAACCCTTGGATACATAAATCAATGTATTATGTGCTATTTGATTGCTGACCATTATTCATATTTTTCGTTCTAAGTGTTGTCCAAAAATTTCATAGTGATTTTTTTCAAATGTATGTAGTCACAGAATATTTCAGAGACTTTCCATTGCGTTAGTTCTTACGGAATATTATGAACATACCCTTTGATCCAAACAGTTACTTTTGGAATAAAGACTCAGCTTCTCCTCCCAAAGGGAACACGTCTTTTCAGATTTTACTTCCAATACGTAACCAGTTTTACTCGATTCACGAAGATTATTGTTTCTGACGTCGATTAGAAGAATATTCAAATTGTCGAAAAAAACCACTTTCAGATCGTCCATTTTTATACTGCCCCAGTATAGGAATATCTCTTGATTATCCTGAAACAAATTATTCATGAAAGGTTATTGATAATATTGGTGATCAACGGGAGCAAAATCATTCGTGATCGATGCTAGAATTACACACCACTTTGTAGTCCATTCTCTCCACCAGGGAGACTGTTTTAAAAGACGACAGTCCAAATGATGGAAGGACAGTTCACCATGAAATAATTCATGGACATGTTTAGGAAGCCTTGATTAACCATTATTTCAGTTTCAGAAGGAATACATCGACAGGATAGCGGGATCTCTATCTGTAGAGTTGGGAGGGTGAGTGTAGGACCACATCACTCAGTCCACATGTGACCCATTGTCCATCCTTCCGAGGAGTTGTCCTCCTAAGTCATCGTCCATCCTGTCCTTACTAGGAAGGCGGATAGGTCATTAGTGGAAAACTCCTTTATATTGGCTGGTGTAGGCCAAGACTCGCCGAACACACACTCTCTTATTGGAGATAACTCCGGACAAACGCATAGGACATGTCTGACAGTTTCATCTTCCTGTTCACACATCCTGCATAGAGGTATATCCACTAGCTTCACATTATGGAGGTGTTTTCTTAGTTGACAGTGGTCAGTCAGAAATCCTACTGTTAACCGTAGATTTGTCCTGGTCATCGCCAGCTTCCCAGGGTCGTCCAAGGTAATTCTGGCAAGATTGCATCTCTTTAGGGATTGAGCATGGGTGTAACGTTTTGCTAGTTTCGCAATTGCTGAAGTCATCGGACCTCTAGGGGCCACTGGGTCCTAAAATTCTTAGTACAACCGCTTCCTTGGATAAAGGGTCAGTAATGCGATTACCTTCACTCCTGTCGTGCCTTTTAATCCACCTCAGGATATGTTATCTCCCAAGGTTTTGGCTAAATCTTGGTGGCACCCTAGTACTAGCCCTGATGAACACGTTGACTGTTCAAGGCTAATAGTGCTAATAGTGCCAGAAATTCCTTTCCTAATTATTTCTTTTGTGGCGATAGCATGGTGACAAAATCATCAAAAAATCGTTTGTCACAGGCACTTGACCTAACTGCTGTTGTTTCTGATTACCTGATACTTTAGGAGATTGCCATAAATTCAATACAGAATCAAATTTGCTTTCTGATATTTTCATTTCTCATAACTTAAGTGAAAATTATATCGACGCCACAAGAATTCTTACCAACAAAACTAGTTTTATCAAAATGCGATCTGATTTGATGACATGGTGACTAATCTCCTCAAATCAACTTTTGAATTTGATTCATCCCAACCTCATATAGCTAATAACTTTTTTGTGTTTCAAGTTATTAGAGAGAATGTATGGATCATTCAAAAATGTCTTCAACCTTAAGACGACAATCACTCATAGAAAATATGGGTGAACTCAATGGAGGATTGTGATAATGATCTAACAACGGTTTGGTAACTCGACCAATAGCCTGGTGCTCCATAAAAGAATGTTTCGTACAACTGGAAATATGCTGAGGGGTGGTAGATCTGGAATGATTTCCATGCTTGCAGACGGTGTAGTACTGATGAAATCGGACATAGGCATCAATTGAGCTATTTGCTGGGGAACTTTCAGTCACCAGGCAAATGTGATTATTAGTTTGACAATTATCCCATATTATATCGTCTAGATTTCTGTAGGTCCTATAAACCCCAAGGTTTTCCATGATTCCTTCAACAAGTCCATAGCGATATTCCGACCTGGCGTACAATCTTTTCCAAGTGAGCATTTCAGAAGAGTTCATCGATGATGATACCTAGCTCCTTTTGCTGAAATTGGACTAATCTCACATTGAGAAAAATGGTGGAGTTAAATCATCCAAATTTCTCTTCCAGTTTTATGGGGTTTGAAGACATTTGCTTCCTCTGGCACCAACTAAAACATCGTCCATTGTTTTTTGAAGGATATTACAGGTTACCCTTTCCAACGTGGATCATTTGAATAGGCTTGCAGATCTACCTCTCCTGAGAACACCGAACAAACTTTCCATTAGTAGTAACCCACCCCGAGGTTAACCATTTTGGACCTTGTGTCTAATGGATTCATCTTGAAACCATATCAAATCCTTCATTTTCCTGTTTGACAATTTTATGAGCTATTTTATTAGGAAATACAGTTGTAGTAGTTGTCCTCTTCATGAGCAAGGCTTGGATCCAACGACAATAGTATCTTCCAGGATTAGTCACGTTCCGATAACGAGGATAAGATAAGAAATCGTGTCTTGTTTCTGGAGTGAGCCACGTCAAGTGTTTGAAAACAAATGTTTTGAAAAGGTGTAAAAATATTGTACAGTAATAGATTGAAAGTATGGAAACCAGAAACAATCCTATTGGAATTTTCGGTGATCTCAGTCGAGCTTTCGACTGCGTGTCACTAATTGATAAACTTCATTTCAACTGGGTACGAAGTAAACTATTAGAACGGTTCCATTCCTATCTCCAGAGAGTGAACATGAGTCACAAGACTGAGTCAAACACTTTTGTTTACCTTCTTGTTATCGTCACAGCCGAACAATGTACGCGTATGGTCTCCCAGAGATCTGTTTGACATCTTTGTTGTTTATCATTTTTAGCTGGAGCTTTCACTTGTTAATTTACCGACGATGATTTGTTATTATTCTGCGGTAAATCTGATGGTAGTCACTGGCAAATACCCTAAATAGCTCGTTGCTTGCCCGTGTTAGGAATCACACGTTGAAAGGTAAGACCTCGTTAGTCCCTAGCTCGCACAAGTTTGGACTAGTGAGGGTTACCGTTTGTATGGGTGTGATAGCTGGTTAACAGAAAAACAGATTCAACAGAGCAGATAAATAACCCAAAAGAGCAAACTGCCTCAAGAAGTGACGAAAGAAATAATGAAAGAACTAATGAAAGAAGTAATGAAAGGAATAATGAAAAGAGTAATGAAAAAAGTAATGGGGACTCAGAATTTTAGAATGTTTTATCATATTTAGGTACAATCGGAATTCAGTTATGCAATAAAATTTATAAAAAAATAGATATACATCTGGAACATACTCTCAGGAAAAAACTAATATCCCGAAATAGGTCAGATGTAAATTATAACTTGACATTCTTCAACGTAAAAATTCCACCCCTATCTTCAACCCCCTTTGAATGACAGGTACAATCCCCAATTTTTTAAATGGGAATATATCGTTATTGCTTTCAAGTTTATTGCAACACTGAAGATAAAATAAATTACCGAAATTCGACAAAATACACTCAAAACTAAAATGTATTGCAAAACGTAATAAAATGTAGAATACGAAAAAGAACTATGTGTGTTAAAAAGTAGAATGTCAAAATGTTCATTGCGGACGTCTTGGCAATATCCTTATCCCAAATAAAACTGTCTTCTAACATTATTTAACATATCAGGCGTGACCGACCTAATCGCAAGCGTCATTCGTTCTTTCAAGTCATTCAAATGTGAAAGTTTAGTTTTGTACACATTGCTTTTCACATATCCCCATAAAAAGAGGATTTTCCATTGACCAGTAGCGGCAATTTTGCCGATTAGCATGACTGTTAAGAGACAAAATACACGCATAAGAATTCATAACGATTTTTAATTGGATGATACTGAATTTCTCATGAAATATGCGAGCTACTCCCTGTTGTGTTCGGGTTTTATCTCCGTAACCAATCATTTGTAACACTGTTATTTTATGCATCTTCTTCAATCTAACCATTTGTCAGACTTGAATTTAACGAACTTTTAAATACTGACAACTAATGTTGTAACATAAAAAATAAGTTGACAAGGCGTTTTAAAGGATACAACCTAAAGAGGACATTGCTATGGTTTTTGCTTACTTCACTTGGCTTCTACACACTGCAAGCTATTTCATGTACTAGTGTTATCCTAATTATCCTGATGTAGTTGAACTCTTATTTGACTTGTACAATAGCTTATGTATGGATAATCACATTTTCCTCTACTCTATTCTATTAAGTGACAGAAGGCCACTATCTAACGGGTTCTAAATGAACACCCTGCATTTCATTAGATACTTGAATATCGTATGCATATCACACGGGGCTTTTCGAAAAAAAAAGAGTTCCTACTGATAATTCAGGTGCTTACCTTATCGGGCGTGGCAAAAATGATCGTCTTCTCAAATAGAAAGACCATTCTTTTGCATTTGTCTATAACGAATAATTCACTCATTATGAAAGATCCAACATTTTCGTCACTCTCTCCTAAGGGGCTGTCCTTTATAGAATCTATGGCTACAAATGTATTGCCTCTAGTCATCTGGCTCCTCACCATTTTCAGAGCTTCAAGTGTCCGCATATTTGATATGCCGAGTTTTTTTTGTTCCTTTTCGACCTTCTCCAGAAACAATATGTACTTTCCAAGCCTTTGGATCGGAATGAGGAGGTAGGTCGAGAAATCGAAAAATTCGCCAAATTTCTCCTTCATATCCTACAAAAAATTTTCAAGTATGGCATAAAATTATTGGGAAACTTTAGACATAATGAAAGTTAAAAATGGAAAAATCTCTATTATCTTTGTATATGTATAGATTAACCCTATTATCAAGCTGAAATGATTCTCATGAATAAGATTAGGATTTTGCAGTCAGGTTCTATTGCAATTTTTGTTTTCGGAATTATTGACCAGTGAGATTTTCAAAGTAGTCATTTTCAGGCGTGAAAAAACTAATATTTCCTCTTCCTGAAATTATATTCATGTCCCCAAAGTTAGCACATGGTTTCTTCTCTCTCCTCCTATTAATTTATTGTGATAGGTGTGCTTGAATTTGATAATACTTGAAAAACAGTGTTCACCTATCTTTCTATAGTACATATACCGATTAGAGAAAGGATTTTTGTACAATTTTTGATCTTTTGCTTCAGTTAATAATTCAGTTCTATGTTCGAATCTTTCAGAAAGACCACCCATTCTGTCGGTAACACCATAAATGAAAGAAATATTTTCCATATGAGAGAACAACGAATAATCATGACAAAATGAATAGGGCTTTCGTGGCCGAGGTTTTCAGTGTCACTATTTTAAAGGCTTGAAGGCCGTGAATTTTCGGAATTTTTTCCTGACGTTACGTTGGTATGAGTGGCTAGCTCATTCAGGGGTTTATACATCCTGAGTTAATATCTCCGATCTCTGAGAAAATTAGATGACATCTAAAAGAAACAAACCATACAATAAATGAAGAAAACATGAAAATTATTCATACATGTAACAAAGGAAGGGATATGAATTTATTGGAAGCGTTGGAAATAAATGAATTGTACAAGGACCCCAAGTTCATAACGCTCAAAGACCAACTAGATCTATGCAGCCAGCCCCTTTTGAATTTAGAAATGTTAAGATCCATCCAATAGTTGGCAATCGTGACATATTTTAATATTGGTAACGTGTTAGGTCAGGTACCTAGAGCAGATACCTGTCTACACTATATAAGACGCAACTTGACAATTTGTGGTAGTTACTTGAAA
>WOGJ01025264.1:0-10053 GCA_015342185.1 Leptinotarsa juncta | reverse complement strand
AGAGGATTCATCAGTCCGAAATTATCCTCAATAAACCAGAACGCTCTATATCAACTGCGCATGATCCTGACATCCTAGAACCCAATTTTCGTAGAACCAGAACAAACCTGATGATTCGGAACATTACAAACCTTAAGATGGTTCTTCTTCTTTTTTCTATTAACGGCTTCAGCTTCCGGGGTTGTCCAGCCAGAACTTCAATAATCATGTTGTTACCATAGGTGGAGCCCACACTGAAGTGGGTGAGTCAAGCCCAAACCCCACCTGGATATACGCTAAAACAAAGTTCAAGTGTATCTTGAAATCAATTAACAAGCAATGTCCGACTGCACTAGAGTATAAGCATTACTATTAGGTGATGCACTAGGTTACGTGTATGGGTACTACAATCAGATCATGATTGGCGAAGCACTACATGCACACAAGTATGTCTACCTTGGTCACTACAACTTTATGCATCAAACACTAAAACATTAAAATCACAGATGACCCTATCGTTGAAAACATTTATGAACCGATTCATCGTAAATTTGTTTGATTTCAGTATTTATAGCTCGTAAGATGAAATTTCGTAAATATAAGTAATCACAGAAAAACATTACAATTTCACATTTTTCCAGTGAAGAAACTAGGATCTTAATGATGAAGGAGAAATCAATACAACAGATATTTGTTGAAACAAATGTATTTTGTTAAACACTGACTAGACTTTCAACATCAATGAATATCTTGTACATATATTAACAGAGGCATTCATCATGAGAAATAATAGATAAATTTCTCTGGAGGTAATTTTTGGAAGAGATTTATACGAAAAAATTTTGGGAACTTATAAAAAAAAAGTCCAAAATTACCTCTCAACAAAAATGTTGAGTTCATTTTAGATTTGCTTTCTTCAAATATTTATATGTCCAAATTATAAAACAGTTTTTTTTGAAAATCAAGTACCATTAAAATTAATAGGTATACTAATATAACCGACACTTTATATATCAATAAAATAACAGATATATGTATATAAGTAGAATAAAAACTAAGGGATTGTACAAAGTCATAAATTTAGGGATTATCCGAAAAAGTGGTTTACTTCAAATTCGTTAGATTTTAATTTTACCTGAAACAAAAAGTTATGTTAAATTGTTAAATTATACATTGTTAATTCCATTACAATTAATTTAATTGCATAAATGAACCTTCAATATAATTTATAACCTTTGTAATATATGCAGAAAGTCTTGGTGGAAGGATTAGTTGAAGGACATCTTGTTATTGCTCTTTTTTTATTGTCAGACTCTCATTTGATACCTATATCATGAACTTATAAATGTAAAAAACATTTGAGAATTGATTGATCAGTTGCAATAAAACGATTTTAAAAAAATGCCAAAATAGTTCAATATTGGCAATGCCAATCAAAAACAAGTATAATGGATTAGCCTCTCATTAGAAATAAATTACTTCCAGAATCTCAAAGTATTTAATATAATTAGTACTTGGTTTGTTTCGTTGGATGAAATTGGACCAGCTTCTGGGACAACTTGTCGGCCAGCTCTTGTGTTCCTGCTACCAGCACTCTTCTGGACATTCTATCAATTTCACCACCAGCTGGATCGATTGCCACACCTCCTGCTTCAGTTACTATCAACTCTCCTGCAGCGATATCCCAAATATGTATCCCAAACTCGAAGTAAGCCTCGGCAGCTCCGCAAGCCACCATTGCCATATTCAATGCTGCAGAACCAAGGGACCGTAATCTAAAAATACGATAAGAAGGTATAAGGCTAGATGAGGATTGAATTCAGTGATCAAAATTCAAAGGATCCCATTGGATCATAGACATTGCTGAATATTTTTCACTCTAAAAATAGGAAACAATGATTAAATTTTCATATATGTTAAAATTCTTCAGTTTGTTCAAACCTGAATTGGTTTTAAATGTTTAAATCTTTATGCATCATGAGTTGCTGACTACATATAATATAGACAGATATCAAATGATTCATAACATTGTTGAACTAGTCAAAAGAAATGAGTATAAAAACAAAGTTACTTTGTAGACAATAATTTAACTTTTTTTTTGGTTCAGTAAGATGTACATACACAAAATTAGTTTCATTTTTAAGCTATGTTTCACATAATAAAATAAATTATGTGCTTGCTGGTTAGATCTTTATAATACTGTCAACAGTACATGTCTAACACACGCTAAACACTGAGCGTCTGTCCAACGAGAGAGGAGGAGCCTGTCTTCCGCTGACGTATGCGTGAGAGAAAGGGAAGCCAGACAAACTGGCCAGACAAACGCGTTAGGTAACGAAGATGTTTACTCTCCCATAAGAAGTTATAACTTCAATATTTTACAAAATCACTCTCTTCAATGTTGCTTGCTTCACATTCAACATTATATAAATAAAAAACTATGCCTGTACAAATCGAAACATATTTTTGTATACCGATAAGTTTCTCCGGAGGATATGAGTGTTATCAAATAAGTTTATTGTAGGTCCAGACTAAACCAAATATATAATTATCTGATAAAATGATTATGTGAATTAATGATACTGCTACAAATATTATTTAATAAAAAACAGAATTTTTATGAAACAGGGAATAACAATGATGGTGATAACAATTTGTGAAGTGTATGTATTCAGTTAGATATTGATTCCAAAACATTTTTATTCTCTTAGAAATGGTATTGTTATGAGAAGCTAACTGCTAAACAATCATAAGCACAAATTTTAAAAAAATAATGATGAATTGAGTAGCAAATCATCCTGTTGAGTACTCTAGAAGAAAGAATAAAGTAAAATATCTTTACACAGATTAGTTTATCATGCAATTTGCTAAATCATATATAAAATGATTATGAAAATAGCTGCTGAGGATCTTGAACCTATCGTTACTAAATACTATAAAACTAAAAAAAAAAACTAGTGACCGAGTGATGATGCTTACTTGGTTAGCGAAACACATGTTATGAGACTGTATGTTTGTTCTGGTATGGAAAGTGTTTGTAATAGATTGAGTACCAACGGGCTGATACAAAATTATTATTATCAGCATTGTATACATAAACACACAAATCAGAGAACATATATACATTTTTAAAGCAATAAATATTTTTTCAAATTCATTTCAAATTCTGAAAATGTTTGCTAGCTCATTGTACTTTACACCATTATAGGTAGTAAAACGAATTTTAACAACATTCCTTTTAATTACTTGATTCATTACTCGAATATATTGTTGAATGGTCACTATTGATTTTTAGTCAGATTTGAATGTTATTTCAGCTTATTTCTGACCAAAACAATGGAGGTACACCAAGTTGAGGGAGATACAGTGAAAAATAAGTTATCTTTGGTTTATCACTTCATTACTAATTCTTTAGTTTTACATTTAGTTTCAAAATATGTTTAATTTATAGCTTAAGTATAGGAAAATACTCATATTAAATATGAACTTAGGAAAAGTAAATCAATTCCAGGTATTGCAAAAGTACAAACTTTCTTATTTTGAATAAAAATTGTGGGAACTGTTTTCCTTCCTATCATTTGAGGCTTACACCCAAGGTTAACAAATAATTGAATTATATCCAAGGAAAACAGATAATTTAATTACACCCAAGGTAAGCAAATAATTGAAAAGATCTAGATAAAAATTAGTATAGTCAACTTTCAACACCATTTCCACAATAATTTCTCAAAATTGCTTTGAAATTAAAATTTCAGTAAAGTAGTAGGACAAAATTCAATGCAATCCAAATGCTACAAGCAGTCAACAAAAAAATTAGTTTAAATTTTTCTAGACCAGAACTCACCCATGCACTTGCGGCATTAGCATTTCTTGATTTTCAAGGTTGACTTTTCTCCTCTCTGGGTCCCTGCTAGTACCAAATTCGAACATGAGAAGAGCCTCTGCCAAATTTGTTTTATTTGATACTTTTATTTGTTTCCCATTCAAAAATGCACCTCTTCCTTTTCTAGCTGTGAAAAGCTGTTTCAACATGGGATTGTAAATTACTCCAATTTCAGGTTTCTTATCAATGAATAAAGCTATCGAAATGCAGGAATGTGGAAACGAGTGGACAAAATTCATTGTCCCATCGATAGGATCTATGATCCATGTTGGATCATCAGTCAAAATACACTGACTTCCTTCGGAAACGGATTCCTCGCCGATGAACTTATGGTCAGGAAATTGTTTTGAAAGTCCTTCAATAAGTAATTTTTCAACTGCTTGATCAGTTTCTGTCACCAGATCAATTTCACTTGACTTGAATTCAATGGATTTATTTCTAGATAATATTTTTTCATTGATCAGCTGCAACAAAAAAAAATTGATTTTTGGATTATTCAATATGGAAAGACTCACCTCTCCGGCAGTTTGAGTTAAACCCAAGACAGTTTCATAAAATAAATCCAAGTTGTGTGACATTTCTGAATTTTTAAAAAATTTCTTTGAAAAAATTGAGCTTGTATTTAAAAAAGTATTATATGTATATGAAAGTACGTAGCTTCTTTTAATAAATACAGATCTAACCACTTTTCCTTGGCAATTATTTATAATCATTAAATAAATTAGATTATAGATAACCGCTATTCTCAAGTCTTCTGTACTTGAATCCTAAAAAACAGACACTGATTGTGTCTTCTGTCACTGAATTATAAACTTCAAAATCTAGCATCTAGAGACAGCAGCCTCCTTGTATGAGAACATAAGTAAAAAAGTCTACTGCTTCATTGAATTTACTCATTTTTTTTGCTTAGAAAAATAACAAAAATATAATAAGTAGGTGAAATCAATTCACCTATAGACCTCTGACACTGAATTCTGTTTAAAATCTGTTTTTACGTTAATCAGCTGTCGCCCCCATGCAAACAACTCTCAGAAGTTGAAAAACTTGTGTGAGCTAAGGACTAACGAGGTCTTATCTTTTAACGTGTGATTCCTAACACGTTGAAGAGAAATATTTTCAAGAGAAACTAATTTCTTGCTTTCTACTTCTTTCTACTTCTTCATCTTCATAAAAGTGTATATTCTGTACAGAGGCTAATGAAGAAAGCCTCTAGGAAACAATTACTTTCATGTGATCATTGAGTCTTATAAAAATCTATATTCCCCTCAATTTGTTTTCCAAACATGAAATAGGAAAACTATTTCACTCTGTTATCGTTGTCATGTTACTTTTCACATCATCACTTCAACTGAATATTGCAGATACTAATGGAGAATAATTACTACAATTCGAATAGCAAATAAAACTCAAACATGAACAATTTAAACTTCAATCATATATGACAACTGACCCTGATGACAAATACACAGAGAAACCAATCCCCCAATAACATGGAAATCTATGAACCATAAAATTGCTTTTTGAAGTTTTGGGTTCACAATTTTCAAGAACAATAACACACGCATTTCTCACAAGCATGTATTGCAAGATACAAGTTTTCCAATTCATTGCGAAGTGTGAAATTGTTATAAATATTTATCCAAGTTCGTAATGATTTACAAATGACTTTCGTTATCAACTGGCCGGATAGCTCTGGTTGCTGTGACCAACGAATGGAAAAGAAGAAAAGAAGACATGATAATTAATAAATCTCTGTGTGTCACTGTATATAGCAGAAGGCGCTTTAATTTTGAAATTCTGACATTTTATATTTATATCTAATAATGGAATGTGTTCATTGTGGTGGTACCGATTTCTATAAAGAAGCTGGATATTTTTATTGCTCTGAATGCCAAACACAAAGTCAAGAGGTTCAAGAAAATGAGCTTCAAGAGGAATTCACCAATGTAAAAGCCTATAAAAAGATCAAAACAACTCCAAAAGTAGACAAAACTGAAAATAATATAACTAGTTGGGAGTGTTACAATGTTATAATGGCTTCATTAACACAACAGTTGATCAATCTGGGTGCCGACAGGTCTTTGAAACAAGTGGTGAAATGTTTGTGGATGAAATACTTGGAAAAACTTGAAGTTATTAACTTCAAGTATGATGAGAAACCTAAACTGCCTCTAGTCAACTCCAAACGGTATAAATGGCATTTACGTTGTTAATTTGCAATAGTTTAATCAAAACAAAATTCTCGATGTTATTAGTAGTAATATTTCAATATTTATTGCTCTGATTCTGATATTCACTTTGATAAAATCAGTTGATAGTTGAAGTTTGTTTTTATCTTTTATTTTTCTCAATATTTTTTATATATCTTTATTGATTTATGTAACAACTGTTTTGCATATTGTCCTGTGATGTAATTCGTTTTTGATAAATTTATTTTAATATACTATCTTTTTCAGAGACTTCGAGATTCTTTATGGTCCGAAAATAAAAAGAAAAAGGAAAAAGTCTAGTTCTGATGAATCGTCAACTGTACATTCAACTTCAGTTCGTAGAGAAAGAACTAAAAAGAAGGTGCGTAAAATTTTGATCTTCAATTCATTTATTTTTGGCATAATTTATTTTTTTTTGCAGACCAAATTAGTACAGGCTCAGTATGTTAAGTTTTCACAGCAGTCTACGCAAGAAAGTGCTTCTTTACACACTGAAACCTTAGCAAGTATTAAAAGTAGTTCCGACCGAACAACAAATGCAAATACTAATATTAAATTCAATCGTTACAGTGTCAGCGAACTAAGAAAAAAAATTTCAATAAGACATTTAACAAAACACAAAGCGGATCATTCACGAAACTTAACCTGTCATAAATTCACTTACAAGGATTGCTCAAGAGAGTATAAAAATGGTATACACTTTTTATCTCCAGTAAAACTATATTGCATTTTGTATTTAGGACTGCTCATTACAAAGGACAAGATTCAATTAGGGGACTTATTTAGGTTTATACGAGAGGGCCACTTGAGCTTCAACAATTTCACTCAACTCTTTCCCGAAGGTTATACTGATAAATTTCTGAACATTCGTAATAATTTGAAGAATTCCTTATTCACGAACAAGTATTTCCGGGTAACGACTGCGAAGTTGGCTACGTTTCTAAAAGTTACTACCTATATAAGGGTTCCTGATTTGGTGGAGTTGACCAAACGCTATTGCAAGGAAATGAATTTGCCAGGTAATTATCACAAGTATTTTGTCAAAGCTCATTTCCTGGTTTGTTAGCAATAGTCTGCAGGTTTTTGTCTCCGACATTTCTTCTACGACTGTGGCAGACGAAATGCTCTGGTTGTCCTCACAGCATATACTAAATTATTGCAATATTTCTCTGGTATTATATCATTAGTAGTGGGCTTGGCTTAGTTCCTATGAGTTAAATTGAAGGATCTGCTTCCTATGCAATTCAGAACAGGTATCCATATTTCATTTATGTTAATTCCTTCTTCCTTTCAATTGAATTTATCTTTATTAATTTCTATATCCTTCCTATAAACCTTTGAATAGTAAATCTGGCTGATGAAAAGACAACTAGATAATTCATTTTTTGCCTTTGAATACGTCTACTGTGGTAATAGACCAAACGTCATACATAAAATCTGCAGAGCACTGACAGGAAACTCGGAAGATAGCTTCGACACAATAATCTTCGGCCATGAAAACTTACATTCTCTGATCAGGAGTATTTATGGGGTCTAACAATTATTCTTTTAATTTCATTTTTACATGATGTTCAGAGAGTTTTAATTTTGAAACTAACCAGTCTAGTTAATCCAAAAAAAAACCTATTCAGGGAATGTACAAAGCACATCAAAACTTATGACATTATGTAAATGGAAATCATTTGGAACTCTTTTATAAAAACTAAATCATCAGAAAAAAGAAAAAATTGTGTGAAGAATTTGAGTTCTCATTGGCAAAGTCTGTAGTTATGGTGTTTTTTTCTTTTTTCATAAGGGTATTGTTATGAATACTAAATATATCAGAATTGAATTAAAATAAAATTTATTTTCAGACGATTTCTTCTTAGCTGTCATTAATATTTTATCGAAAACCAATGTGAAACTGAAGATGACAAGGGTAGGCAAAATAATACCGAACTATGAAGGAAGGGTCATGTCTCTTATACTGTTTACGTTCAAATTGCTGTTTGGGATAGATGGGAAGTCTGAAGACCACTTGTCGAAATATGCCCAACTGATTAACGAGCTGCGTTTGTGTGAGCAAAGTATGTTTGATATAAAAAAATGGATGATGTATATAGAGTACAGAAATTTGGTATTGAGCGAATATCATTTTCCAACAAATGATATTTCAAATTCTAAGGTGGATAGTAATTTACTTTTACAGTATATGAAGTCCCATAATATTGAATATGATGAAAATGCTAAGTTGACTAGAGAAATGAAGGATTACAAAGAAATATTAACAAGAATAAAAACTCTGCAGAACGATTTCACAACTCATTTAGAGTATCCAGCATCTCTTACTCCGTTTAGGAATCACATTGAAGTGGTACTCAAGTGGATCAACGGGCCTATGTCAAAGGAAGTTCTGGAATACAATTTCGAAAAGGAATCTCTTGATTTCCTGCTGAAACCCAATGAATATTTGCTTACATTGAATAGCTCTGTGATCGTAAAACACCGAGGCGCAAATAATAACTGGGTTATAGAGGATATTAGAACGAAAAGAACTGTGAGAAACATCACTTGTAAAAGTCGTAACTTTGTACCAGTAAAAATTGTCTCATCTGTTGCAGATGAAGATATGAAGTGCCCAGTCGATGTCGCAGATACAACACCAGTGAAGAAAATGAATCCTCAGTATGTGCAACAGCAGTATCAGAAATGCAGGAGGCATGTTTTTCTGAATAATGCTCGTTACACCAGAAAATTCTGTAAGTCTGTGAATATACATCTGGCCGAGATAGATAAGAATGTCTCCTATTCAGTTCACTTCAATCCCTATGAAAGGTATTGGTTTTATCTGCAGATGAATATTGATCTGATCAACAAAATCGAATTTAATGAATTCTTCAATAAAAACACTGATAACTTCAAAATTGTCTTCAAAGAATGTGCAAGGATCATTGAACAAAACTTCCAGGAGTTATATACAGAGCTTCAGTTCACCGAACTGTATTTGGTGTTCTCGGCTAATTTTTGCAACCAAAACAACGTACCAAAACCTAAAAGATGGTTAACTGAAAAACTTGGTTTCTATGTCGATCAAGCTGAAACCCTGTGGTGATTAGGTAGAAGAACTATATGTATATAGGTTTAAAAATATGTAGATTCTGTAAATAAACATAGTAACAATTTGATTAGTGTTATTTCTATCCCGATTTTGAAAATAAATTATTATTTTTATTGTTATTTTTGGTTAACTCTTTATCCATCTAGTAGGAGAAAAACTCATCCCCATAAATCATATAGCATATATAATAATTATTATTGTAATGATTGTGTCTGCTAAAAAGTCACTAGCTAGGCGAGCGCGAAATAGAAAACCTCAAGTTTCGTAAGGATCTTACTTCTTCCAAGGGCCTCGTCGTATTGATGATGATCCTCCGACCGCTGATCAGGTGGAATCCTTCTGAAGCCACTTAACCTGCGCAGCCCAATAACCCCGAATGACGTTCAAAAAGCCTTTTTAAGAACTTACTGTTCCTAGCCCAGATGGGCTGAATATCCATGTTGAGTTTGGTTGTCATGGGACGGAACGTTCTATCCCCAAAAGCAAAGATTTGTCGCAGAGGATCGAAGAAAAAAGTCGCTGGATGTAAAGTGATAAATCGTCATTTCCTTTCTGTGCATAGCAGAACTAAATAAAGTCCAAGAATAACCTCTCTATGGCCCGGATTGATTACCGCGACGCACTTGATACAATATTCCTTGAGCTCGCTTTGAATTTCTAATATTTTAAACAGAAGTATCCTGGGCATATATGATTTAATATAATAGAGTACCTGTCTAATAACGGATTTTGTAGGAACACTCGGATAATGATGGATTTATATGATACATCAAACATTATCATTTTGATCCTATCATTTCTCATTAAACATTTCGTAAATGTAGTTTGAATATTGAACGTTCGATTCATTCAACTGGTTGTAAGCGTAATTGATTCTATTTAAC
>WOGJ01025035.1:0-12457 GCA_015342185.1 Leptinotarsa juncta | reverse complement strand
GTCTTACTGTGACATCATTTATGGGTTGACCATAATACAATCGGTTCTCTTATGGTGTAAGAAAGTTTGATCACATCTCGGCTTAATTTTAGGAATCTGGCTAGCTCAAACTGATACAACAAATTTATCTCAAAGGAAACCTCACTATTTATTTGAAAGATAGTAACATTTGAAACAGAGCCGATCTAAAACCAGAAATCGTGGTAAATTTATCCTCCTCAAACACTACACAGCTTGTTTTACTCTAAGTTTCATTTATAATTCTAGTGAGTTCAGACACTACAAGATATAACTTCAAGAAGAAATTGATACTTCACTTGAAAGTAAGATGGATAGTTCAATTGGATGCCGCTAATGCTCTCTTTTGTATTATGCTATTGCAGTATTTTTGTTTTTCTGTCTACTATTTCAGTTGTTCAACTTTCAAATATTCTTTCTAGTTAAATATTTGGATGTCTGCATATTTGTGTCCTTTCATCATTATATTTATTTTTTGTTTATTACTCTTGTCAAAGAATAAAGCCGATTGTAATTATTACAATCCCAAAATTAAAACATCAAAATTTCACAAGTCATCCATCTATTCAAGTAAAAATATAGCCTATCTATATTAACAAATTAGGTTTCCTTAACTGAATCACATTTTAAAATAACATCAAAAATATAAAATACAAAGTACGATAGCAAACACTGGATTATTCTATTCCTCAGGCAGTCTTCACACACAGGATCATCGACCCTCAACTGAAAAAAAATAAAAAAATAAAATCAAGGTTCTGTTCAATTGAAGTTGGAAAAGCTTGATAAAAAATATACTCACTGTAGGAGCTAAGATCAATTTCATCAGGTAACTCCGTAATATTAACATCAAATCTCTCTTGGACCTCGTTCAAAATCTTGGCATCCCCCTCTTCGGAAACAAAAGTGATGGCTAGACCTTTTGTACCAAACCGGCCTGCCCTAGCCACTCTATGTAAGTAGGTATCGGAGTCTTCGGGCATATCATAGTTGAAGACAATGTTGACCCTTTCAATGTCCATGCCACGCCCAAAGAGATTCGTAGCTACCAATATTCTCTGAAAAAATTACAAAGCGAATTAGAACTGAAGTTTGAAAATTTTGTCGGAAGTATTCAATGAGCGTCATTTCAGAAATAATTCCACTAAGTAAATAATCAGGGTATTCATATGTCCCTACGTAATTGTCATCATGTGAACAAAGAATAAATGCTAAAAAAATATTTATCCCAAAAAGTTCATCAAAAACGACATACATACCTTCTGGAAATCTTTGAACTGCTCATACCGCGACAGCCTCTCTTTCTGGTCCATTCCTCTGTGAATTCCTATGGCTGGGAAATTCTGTTCAGTCAGCAACTGTGCCAAAGCGACACACCTTTGAACCGACTTCACAAATATGACCACCTTAAACAAAATTTACATTTCAAACAATTGTAATAAAAAGTAACTCACTTCAAACTTAGCCTAATAAAATCAGTGAGAGAGTTCAATTAATTATAATCATAAATCATAAAGTCTTATTCATCATTTCGAATAGGATTACTGAAAATAGTAAATGATTGTTGGAATATGTACAACGCTTATTTATTTCAAGCAAAAAAACTCTTGGCTATACATACCAAGTCTATTAAAATAATTTGTTTGCCTTACTGTAAAAATAACACCAATGTCTGAAGACTTGTAAATTTAGAAAAGATTTTAATAGAACTAACAAAAAAAGGAGTTAATTCATCAGTCAGTCAAAACAGACACAAACAAGTAAAGGTACAACTGAAAATGGAGAAAACTGCAAATTTTCAGTCATCCAGTTGAAATAAAAAATAATCTTGGTAACAACATCCTTACCTGATTGAATTCGAGAACATCAAGCAACTCAAATAATTTTTTATTCTTTTCATTTTCTTTGAGTTTAACGTAATGCTGTTGTAATCCGTGCAACGTCAATTTGGCTTCATCGTCTACATACACCTCCATTGGCTAAACAGAGAAAAAGTTAGTACATTGAAATTACATCTTAGATTATGTATGCCCGAAAAACATTCAACTAGATATCAGATTGATGTCTAAAAGCAATGAAACTTTCGGAATCTCCAGAGTGAATATTTTTTTTCTACTACACAAAAGTTGAAAATGGCAACTGAAAACTGAATATATCTTGATTTGAATAAACAGTCTCTGTAACCTAATAAGAACTTTTGAAATTGAAAGATATAAAAATTGCCATGTTGAAAAAGTATCAGCATAAAAAATGCTAAAACTTCCCCCACAATTTTTTTTCTCGTTTGATATGTATATAAAAACTCCAAAAAGAATTGATAAAACAACACTCTGGATTACTGAAGAGCCTACTTTTTGCAGAACAATGACAGGTTCAAGTGCTTTATACGAATAAATAACTTCCTGTTGTATAAAATATTCAGTAAGTATATTTTTAATGCTATTCTGAATTTGAATATAACAATGTTGAAAACTTCTACACAGCTAACATCCATCATGCCGATATGGCAAGTTTAAAGTAAAGGTGAAAAGAGAACTGAATTTTTCAATATAATACCCCCTCTATAAAGGGACAAAGAGCAGCTACTAACAGCAGCTACAGGTTCTGTAGGTTGTTTTGTTGGCACCCAGTCACTGCTTCTGCTCAACATATTCTAAAACTGAATTCGGGAAACTAAAAAGTATCTTTTCCAGTCCCAAAAAAATATTAGATGAAAAGGACAAATACGGTACAGTAAAAATTTCATTCTTTCCACTATATTGCAATACTATGCAAGAACCAAATACTTGTTTACATGGAACAATCTCAAATTAACCATGAATTCTAAATTTCACTAGCACTCGACCCTGTCATTGAAATCTCTGCAAAAAGCAGCCTTTTTTGCAATCGTCGAAAAGCTGCCTAACATCAGGAATATTAATACGTTTTGCAATAGTTACAGCATTGGCATCGCTCCTCAGTACATACAATCTGCCTAATCTTGTATCGTGCCATCATTCCAAAGGGATACAATTGATGGTCCATTGTTTGGGAACTTTCCATCCCATTTGACAAAAAACAAACTGCACCAAATTCCGTTTCAGACAAAACAAATAATATTTTAAGAGACTGTCGTCACTATATGGGTGTTGAAGAAATTTTTCTGCATTGTAGCTCGGCCGAAAAGTCTGTATCGCGAAACCCTTTAAACGGTAATGAATCTTCCTTCGAAGATCTTCCATTCCTCTTCTTCGCCCGGCCCAACCCCTGCCTACTCGTTGGGCTACAATGCGCTAACCGATAACCGTTCACCCCTTTTTATAAACTTTCTGAGACATTTTTTTCAGAATTTTATCCTGATTATTACCAACTGTTTAACGATCTTCATTTAACGATACGAGGATAGCGAGCGGGCACTAAATTTGTATTTAAATAATTTTCAATTACATCTTGCATGAATTTCTTGCACACCGGCCTGATTTCTTTGCTGAGTGTGGCACTGAACATCATCACTTGCTTGGTGTGTGGGGTGTTTCTGTAGATTTCCTGGACGTCTCTCCTCATATCTGAAATCAAATTCAAGAAATAATTACCCTGTTCAATAAAGTTAACCAAATCTTTACAAAACATTTTTGCTACATTTCACAATTAAGTTCAAAATGAAACATGCACATTCGCTATGGAATTGAAACAAATATCATAGACAGGAACACTTCACAACATAACATAAGAAAACCCACTGAATAGAAGTATGTAAAAAAATTCACAGTTATAGGATTTGATTTCCGTAAAATGGAAGGAGAAATTTTTCCAAAGAGATCATTAGTTTCAGGAAAAATAAAATGAAATTTCTAGGAATGTGTTTATGTATTGTCATAGAGACATGAGCAGATGAAGTCATATTCTTGTACAAGAAATGTGTTTTGTCTTCCACAAGTTCAAAGAGATGCTAATGAGGTGTTAAAAACAAGTGTAGAATATCATGAAGTTCGTTCCTGAAGAGTAAATTATACATCTACTCGAAATACTTAAGCAACCACTGCTTTTGTTGGTATCTTTTCATGTAGTTTTATATGCCATTTTTTCAGAATATGTGGAAGATAAAAATCAAGCAATAAAAAATATTTGAATATGAATCAATTTTAAATGTTTAAACTGGCAAAGTCAAAACAGAGTTCCCAAAATATCTTGGGATACCCATGAGATGTGAAACACATATCTTCATCTCATTTAGAATTTCCAGCAGTTGCAATTCAAAACTATTAACAAAAATTTGGACATAAAAAAACTTTCGATTATAAAGCAGAGTAAATGTTGACTTCCAAACTTGCAATTAGCAAAAATCTACAGGGTACAAGAGAAAGGTTCCAATGTAAGGAGTCACGATAAATAAAAATTGGCAATAAACATTACTCACCCAACAGTTCCAACATTTTATCACACTCATCAAGAATGAAGTGTTTCAGGTTCTTTAGGACTAGCTTCCTAGACTTAACAAGCGCCAAAATACGTCCAGGCGTCCCCACAACAATGTGCGGACATTTGTTTTTCAATACTTCTTCGTCGTTAGCAATAGGCATTCCTCCGAAAAAGACTCCAACCTTGACACTGGGCATATATTTACTGAATCTCTCGTACTCTTTGCTGATTTGGAAGGCCAGCTCACGAGTGTGACACATCACCAAAACATAAACAACATTGTCCGCTGGTTCCAATTGTTGTAGTGTCGCCAGAACAAACACTGCTGTTTTGCCCATACCAGATTTAGCTTGACATAAAATGTCCATGCCAATGACAGCTTGAGGAATACATTCGTGTTGAACTATAAAAAAAAATTTGTGAATACTTAATCACAGCCGTCTAAGTCCAAGAATCATACCTTCTGAAGGGTGTTCAAACCCGCAGTCAACTATAGCTCTTAGAATTTCTGGTTTCAATAAAAAATCTCTGAAGCCTGAACTGTGTATGGATACGTAAGTGCCCTTGACCCCTTTCTTTTGTGCTTCGTTAGCTGTTGTCTCAGTGGTAGTCTGTTCGGTATTTTCTTCATCTTCATAATCCAAAAGATCATCTGCATCTGCCATTGTTCAAGACCTGAAATGAAAGAACAATATGTAAATAAACAAAGTGAAAAAAACTTCAATGTTTCTAGCTCTCAGTGGACCTACAGAACTAGATCATATTCAGAACGGGAATATTGAAGTTATGTTTTAGAGAGAGAATGAGCTGAACATAAATAAACAGAAAATCAGTGAAAAGGGGCAAAAAAATTCGACAACGCAAATGTTGATGGTACTGATGTATTCTTGTCATTATTAGACCCTTTCCTAGATGGAATCATATTCCAAAGTAATTAGTATGTGGTACAGATTGGAAAATTTTTAGAAGTGACTAAGGAATTACTTCAGTTTTATTGGCTTGTTCACGAGTACGTTCAAAATTATAAAAAATTAAGAATTGGAAGACACAAAAATCTCTATAGATCAATATATAGGACACAGAATAAATATAGAGATATGGAGCTCAGAATCACAAGGCAAAACTAATTCATGAATCCACACAAACTTGTAGGAGCCGCCAAATCAATATATAGCCTGGAGTCAAGTTACTCTAACAAATAACTCTTTCAGCAAGTACCACAGACACTTGCAAGAAAAAATGATCAGAAAAACTTCTACAACTTTTTACATTAAAATGCCTGCCTTTTTTCAATTGCCACATGCAATGTGCATTTTTCTTTAGTTCTTTAAGGAAATACTAATCTAACAATCTAGTAGAAACCCAATAAACTTTGAAGAAATGAGACTGACACAACTTTAGTAACTTTTTGATTGAACATAGTGCCGCTTCATATCAAGCCATCAAAATCACAAAATGGCTTCTAGCGTGCCACACATTTTCTTATAAAACATCTTGAATATTTTCTGTTTATACTAAACTTACTCAGTAGCTAACGTAATGAATTAATCAATCAATTTGAAAAAATAATAAATAATGACATGATTGATTTAGTAAAAAGGGATACACACTTACCCTGTTTAAAATTCAGAATATCCCAAACAGGCAAAACTCAACGCAGCAACCAAGATACGAACAGAATATGGAAAGAACGATATTTAATTTATCAAACACACAAGTAGTATAACGATTTCTATGTTGCCGGTGTTACGTCGAAGGTTAGGTTAGCACAGAACACTATCCATTCAACAGGAATATATGACAATGATATTTTCTTCTGTTTAGAATTACCTTTTATAGGTAAGAAATCTCATTTACCTTCAAAGTACCAACATGAATTGAACTTTTACTATTTTACTGGTATTCAGATATATCTATAAATGTGCAGAATGTTTGTGCCAAGATGGGCATTAATCTAGTTCTTGAAACCATTTCGGATGGATTGTTTCAACCAATAGAAATTGGATCACAATCGAAACGAACCAAACTAAAGAGAAATCAGTTGACACACTGATGAAATTCAAAACATAACAGATACATTCTGTTAAAAATAGCATGGGAACATATACTTGTATAATTCCTATTGAGAAAAAATGTTCACTCAATGAGGTAATTGAATATCCACGAAAATATATCATTCGAGTCTGGAAAATATTCGATTCTTTCTTCTATGATGGATACTCTAAGTAATGAAATTCATTTTTACAAACCGTATAATTAACATTTTTTCATTTCAAAACATCGACCTATGGAGTTTGAAATATTTCAATTTTAAAAATATAAAAGAACACAATAGACATTTCATTTGGAGCACACACATTTTTTTCTATTTCGAATGACGAATACACAAAATGTCATGATCAACATCATTTACGCCCGAATGATAAAAATATTTAATTTTATTTCCTTTCTAGACTATATCAAAATGTGTATTGGTCTGTCCCAGGCTCACTCAAGTGTGACAACACTTGCCTTTACAAATTTGTTTCGTTACCAACAGGCCTAGTAGTCCTGGTTGTTGAGGCTGATGAATGAAAAAGAAAAATGAGAAGATAATGTTCCTAGTATTCATTTTACTTGCTGTTTAGAGTCGTTTCCATTGTATTTATTTTACCTACCGTACATACCTACCAAAAAGAATTTTTTCCAAGTTGACAAGTCTGTGTGTTTGCCATCAACATATATCGTCAACATAAAAAAATACATTGCTCCTAATGGAATCCTTATCCGATATCGTTCATTTACATAGATTTTTAAAATATTTTCACAGTTCAATTTTGTCAATTCAAATGAAGTAGGAGTTTCTATACACAGTGAAATTTTATTATAGAAATTCGCTTAGAAAAACTTGTCAAATCATCAGAAAAGTCTTTGAATATTAAAAGAAACAAAAATTAAATGTCGACAAGCCATGGAATTGAATATTGACAAGTCATTGAAGGAATGTAATGAGCGTTTCAATGAAACTTCAATAATATCGTCTGTCTAAGTTGCCAGCGAAAGATAAAATAATACTTTTGAAACTAGGAAAACGTAATCTATTGTGAAATTTATCATTAAAATAATGGTTTTTAATTTTCTAAGAAACCAAACCTAACCTACGACCTGCAGGTTCAACAAAAGCTAAAGAGATCTACCTATCTATGTCATGTCAATAAAAATATTCCCAGGTAATTTCGATTTAACAAATATAGGAAGAGCCAACGGCGCTCACTTCATAACTTTGCTATGTTATGACTGACTACGACT
Source organism: Leptinotarsa juncta (assembly GCA_015342185.1). Taxonomy (NCBI): domain Eukaryota; kingdom Metazoa; phylum Arthropoda; class Insecta; order Coleoptera; family Chrysomelidae; genus Leptinotarsa; species Leptinotarsa juncta. The sequence goes on along the minus strand of WOGJ01025035.1, from coordinate 4,753 downwards.
ACGCTAAGCTGTAATTTATGTTACGATAGATGTTTGTCACTAGATGATTTTTTTATGTCCAGCACTGACACATTCTGAAAAATGTAATGATTTTGAGATTTATAAACATAACCTTAAACTATTGTTTTTGAAAGAATATACATTTCAGTTTTGAAATCCGATATATTTATTCTCCACCGATAAAATTATATGAGAAGTAGAAACAAAAATACAAGTTTGCATTTTGAATATCTGTAAATAACATTTTTTCGCATATTTCAGGAGGTATATATGTTATACATAAGTTTTATTTCAAGCCTTTTCTTTTACATATATAATTGCTGACAGAACCAATCTGTTTGTTAGTCCAGAATGGTGACAGTTTCTTTATTGAAAAACCCCGAAATGCGATTTGGTTCAATTACATTCTTTGCGAAACAACACAAAGAGGATATGTGTGGTAGCAACGGCTTACCTCTTACACCTAATTCTATTATAATATATGGACGAGCTCAAGTGCTAAAATCAATAAAAAGTCCGTTTTTGTGCCATTATCTAGATATAATTCGCGGAAAACATGGTAAGAACTCGAGAGGATTTAAATTTCGTCTGGGATATATTACTATATATTCAATTTCAGAACGAACCATAGTTGTTTCGCAATATTGTGGTACACCATTGAGCAAACTCATAGAAAAAGAGGATTTTGCGTTGAATGACATTAAAAAAATCGCATATCAGCTACTACAAGGTTTGAAGGAGCTGCATGAAAGAAATATTGTACACCGTAATTTAAGTACTGAAAATATTTTGTATCAAGGAGATACAATCAAATTATTTAATTACGGGCTTTATCACCTTACAGATAATGGCAAACTTGTGTCGTTTCCTATAATGTAAGTATATTGAAGTTATCAATTTTTTGAGGTTATGTCAGAGTCATTATATCTATAAAATGTAAACATTCTAGTCTCTATCTGACTCCGTGGCGCAACGGTAGCGCGTCTGACTCCAGATCAGAAGGTTGCGTGTTCAAATCACGTCGGGGTCAAATTTTTTTTTAAATTTATTTTCCAGAAAAATTAAGAAAATCAACTGAACGAAAATTCTGTCATATGGGAAACTTTTTATTTCTAAAAAATTCTTTTTCATAAAAGTTAGTGCAGTATTAAATATTCTCTTTTTTTTTTAATAACAGAAATTTTCACAAAAACATGTAAAATTAAAAATCCATTTAGATCCATTATTCAACTTTTTGGTAATTTTAGTTTCCGTTATCTGGAAAGAAAATAAAAATTATTATGGGGAGTTTCATTTATAGGTATAGGTTTAGTTTACCCAGATAAGTTACAGAATGAATATAATATATTTTAATAAATTGATGTGTAGCCCTTACTACGTGGTAGGAAATCATAATGAAGGAAAGAGAATTGAAACTTTCTGTTTTTTACCACTTTTATTTGTAACGTTATTGCAGTTTCTTCCTATAAGGACAAAACTGCATTCATTACAATATATTTTTCACAAAGAAAAATGTACTTTTATTCACATGTATTTGTCCATGATATTTTATATTTATAGATACTTTTTTTGTGGCCAAAATATACCTCAGTGAAAGTTGATGATTGTCTTGAAATATTTGATGTAATACAAGGTGTTCTCTGATATTAATCTATTGTAATTATGTCACATTTGAATTATATTTTCAAGATTAACCAATCATGATATATTTCTAAAATGCTGCTCTTAGTATGTTGTTCGTTAACGATCATTCTTGTCTTATTCCATTCCACTCGATGGTCACGATGGTCAAACATGGGTAAATATAAATACATTTTACTGTTCACATACGCACTAGAAAATGACTATTTCAAAAAAATATCTCGAAATATTCATCTTTCCCAACTACCTACACCGTAGGTTTTGATGAATGCCTGTCGGAAAACAACTACTTCCCGGCTAATACCATGCTGGATATTGAATTATATCCGGCAGATATTTCTCGTTCATCCAGCAGAACCATGCTGAAATTATTCAAGTAGATCACTTACAGACCTGTGTCGAGGTATTACCACTCATACTACCTCACTTACCTCAATACAGTCTTCAATACAGGTCATCAATAAGAATTGAATCTACATATTTGCATAACAAATTCAACAATGACTTTTTTCAGACAACTACTGTATGCCGCCCCAGAAATCTATGTAGATGAAATAGAAGCAAGTTTACCAAACCCGAAAGTGGACATTTGGGCTCTAGGAATAATCCTCACTGAACTTGTTCTGAAAAGATTCTTATGGAGTTCTTTGAAGCTGGACCATAGAATAAGAAAGGTTTTAAGTCTGCTGCAGTCGAGTACATCCATTTTTGAAAGAATTTCAAGGGAACATAACGCCTATGATGAATACTTGGTTTGTTTTTTATTCTTTTTTCTTAACACCATAAACATTTTTGGATGATACAGAACTTATTGAAGCACTTTCGTCTTCTCCAATTTAGACTGAAACTATCAATTGCAAATTTGCAACAAAAAAATTTAATATGTTGATAATAACTTTGTGAAAACTAAAAACTGATAAGTTGTTAGGTATTTGATGATGAATGATTCTGGAATATTACATTACTCACGGTGCTAGATGTCTCATCGTCTACCAAAAACACGAGCAAATGGCCATCGTGGTCCATGCCAAAGACATTAAAAATACTGTTAACAGAGTTAAGACAGCTTATTCTATTAATAATATTTCGAAAATAAAGAATACTGATGATATTTATAGGTTTGTTGGAATAAACTTGAACAGCTTATTTTTTTCATATTGAATAATCTATGTAATGGAATTGGAGGATACTTGAAAAAATCGATAATGTATTCAAGTAACACTTTACAGTGAGGTGTTCACTGTACAGTTTTTTTATAGATAACCTTGAAAATGGAATTCATTAACAGTTTCTTAAACTACTGCAGAAACATAGATGTACTCTTAGCAGCTGTTACGAGGTCAATGATTTAGGTGAAACATATAATAATGTATTGTCGTTTGCAAATCATATTCATGGAATAATTAGTTCTTGAAATCGTATATTTGGATACCTAATAAAATAAACTAAAACTTTAAAAATATAAATACAATCAAGTGTCTTTACTATAAACTGGTTAAAGCTAAATTAGAAATTGCTTCAATAATATGGTCAGGAGAAAGTCGGACAATACTTTAAAAGGTTGAAAAAATACAAAACAAATTTCTGAGATATATGTATTTTAAAAAATATTACACTAGAGCAGATTATAATATGGTACAAACAACTAACATGAGATATTATTTTAAAATTTTGTCTTTGTAAAGTAGACTTACCCTTTGTATATTGGTTTTCCTCTACAAAATTATTAAAAATTTAATAAATTCTTCAAAACTGGTAGCTTTGATCAAATTCAATGTACCTCTTCGTAGAACTCGAACACTAGTAATGTTCAATATACTTCGACTGGTAACAATTACTAGGGCTCCTCTTGTGACCATGTTCTCACTAGCCAAAAACTTCACTGCAATGATTGATTTTGGTTGGTTGGGATGAATAGAATTAATAGAGTTAGGAATAATGAAAATTCACTGAAGGACCAAATAGAATTGGATTCTTTCTTCTCTGTTGAATCTGTTTTATAATGTGGAAAATGGTAATTAGTTTATTGCATGTACTTTTAATGAGTTGGTAAAATGTCTCTTTTATGATGTGTTTATAATGCTTAAATTTCTAATTTTTCACACCTAAACTGTGTTGAAATTACTAGTCATTAATTAGGTGGAAAGTCACATGATTCAAATTGTTATAGGTAGAAATTAGATCGAATTTAGTCATAATGAATGTAATATATATTTTGAAACATATTTTGCTGTTTTGTAAAGTGTTTAGAGAAAATCTCACTATATACTGTTACTTGAATATAATATAAAATATTGGCGAATCGTTGATTGTATTAAACTAATATGATTTGTTGGTAGTGATTCTATAAAATCCATTTTTTTTGAGAGAAAATAATAACTTGAATCGTTTTTATATGATTGTTGTTCACTGTATTAAGACTATTGGTAGATGATAATTTTATGAAATTTATTTTTATTTTTTTTTAATACAAATAATGACTTGGTCTCTTCATCTGAATATGTTTTTTGTTAATGTATAAAATCTTGTTGCTGATATGAAAATTCCAACTTATTTCTTGTAGAATTTAGATGAAGACCTAAAAAATTTGATAGAATCATGCCTGAATATATATCCAGAAAAAAGGCCTAGCTGTAAAGAACTACTTCAGCGAGACATTTTCAGCGATTTCAAAGACTCCACTCCATCTAAAAATAAACAGTTACGTAAACCGTTTGAAATTTTCACAATACACGAATTGTATCACTGGTGGCAATTGGCTGGAGGAGATGTTCTGCAAGAACTAAAAAAACAAGGATTGATTCGATCTAGTCCACCTGTGTTATCGCTGCCACAGTAAGTTTTTATTTCATTTTATGCTTTCACAGTAAACTCTTTTTGCAAAATATTACCCGAATACCCATTGCAACGGGTATTGTTCATATATAGTTGATAAGTTCATAAAGCACTATAGGGCGAAGCGCGGCCTTTGATGCGTTATTTATTCAACTACAGATCTATATCACTTGTTCCGACCCTTATCCAAAATTATTGAAAAAATCATAAAAAGGCGGCTAATTTACTTTCTCTATAATAATAACATATTGAGTCCACAGCAGTATGGGTTTCAAAA
>WOGJ01024946.1:0-10406 GCA_015342185.1 Leptinotarsa juncta | reverse complement strand
AAATGTGGTTGGGTCAACCGCGAAGTGCAGTCAACGTGACCACAATGTTGTGGTTGCCTCAACTGCAAATATGTGGTCCGTGTACGGCCGGACTTAATGTTTACCTATGTTAACTTCTGCGATGCAAATAATGTCAAATTATGAAGCAGCAACGTATAATTAGAAGAAGAAGAATAATTCAAATTATCTTGATACCGATTCGATATCTCGAATTATTATGATAATCGAATTATCGATTATTTTCAATTCGAATTAGCCTATCACTATTCAGGGCACGTAGACGTTATTTCAACTGCTAGGAAAGTAAATACAACGAAAACGATTTTCAAACAGTAAATGAAACTAAAAATAAAAATGGACAAACATCAACTGGATATGACATTTGACACCAATGACAAATTTCAACTTCCATTGAATTAATTTTACTCTAAATGGAAGCCTGACTCTATATGGTGAATTGTAGACTATTACTGAATTTGGATAATTAGAAACGAGAAAAGGTCACAAGATGAATTTCTTTTACTGTCTGAAATGTCATTAGAGGCTCACTCATTAGAATGAAAAATGCATGCATCTTTCCTGTTGGCATCACTGGCTGGCTATACCACAGCTTTGTCTTCCAACTTCCGGTTGTTTTCCTTTTTTATTCCATTATAGTCGGCTTGCTTAGCTTATACTAGACTCTCAATTGATATTTATTGGTGGGTGTATAATTTTAGCGGTGGTAGCCATTTTATTTCTTGTAGTTTCATAAAAGTTTTATGAAAATGTCAGGCGGTGGTCGCAATGATTGTAGAATTTATGTAGGAAATCTTCCTCCGGATATTCGTACAAAAGATATTCAGGATCTCTTTTATAAATTTGGTAAAGTCACTTTTGTCGATTTGAAAAACAGACGCGGTCCCCCATTTGCCTTTGTGGAATTTGAAGATGCAAGGTAAGAAAATATTCTGAAGATGAATCATCATTTTGTGCAAAAGTCATTAGTTTTACATCAAATATTAATTCTTAGAGATGCTGATGACGCTGTCCATGCCAGAGACGGTTATGATTATGATGGCTACAGACTGAGAGTTGAATTTCCCAGAGGGGGCGGAGGCCATGGTGGTTTTAGGGGCGGTGGCAGAGGAGGTGGCGACAGGGGTAGAAGTTCAAGGGGGCCCCCGGCTCGCAGATCCCAATTTCGAGTTTTAGTTACAGGTACTTGACTTTTTTTAATAATCTGGATTTACCTATAAACATTAAAGGTATATTTTTGTAAGTCATCTGACCTATTAGAAAAACTGTTGCATTCAGATTATGAAAATCTTTCGGGAAAAAATCTTGAGATGAAGTGGAATGATGTACCTATTTCCATTTTTCTTTACTTATGACATTTGACAATATGAGTATGCAATTATTAGTGTGATATCGATACTGAACATTTCTATCATTTATTATCAGTTGTTATCTCTCATTTCTCCTCAAGTGGCGGAGTCTTGAAAATGCTTGTAGAAATTGTTACTATTGTTAAAATAATTCTTGGGGGCTCTGACATAGATAAAGAATTCTATGTTACTAAGTCATCTAACATCCTATGTTAGATGAGTTATTCAAGGTTTATTTTGCATTCGTGATTCCACCTAAAGGAAGTAAATAAGGCCTGTTGCATCCAACTCAAATTATAATTAACATTGGCACAACAAGGGTTGACAATAATTGAACTCTTAATCAGTAACCTCAATTCAACATCGGTTCTCAATCATCTTTTCTAGAAGATCAAAGCTGTACAAAATTCAATGATATTTTGATATTTTAGAAATGTGCAATACATTTCACAATATAATTGTGTGATGAAACAATTGACTAACAAGTGGTGTTATACATTTGTTGTGAATATTACCATTAAAAGTGGAAAAATTCCGAACTTACCCCATGTCCTGATATCTATATATATATGTATATAAATTTTTTTTCATAGGTTTGCCACCTTCTGGTTCATGGCAAGATCTAAAAGATCATATGAGAGAAGCTGGAGATGTTTGTTTTGCTGACTCTTTTAAAGATGGCTCCGGCGTCGTTGAGTTCTTGAGATATGAGGACATGAAATATGCCATAAAGAAATTAGATGACTCTAGATTCAGATCTCATGAGGTAATTAATTGATTATTTTTGTAACTCAGTAATATTTTCTTAATGGCTTTATTTTTATTTAGGGAGAAGTTTCATACATTCGTGTAAAAGAAGATAAGGGAGGCAGTGAAAGGCGATCCGGTGGTAGATCAAGAAGCAGATCATTCTCACCACGCCGTCGAGGTTCACCAACTTACAGTCCTGTGAAAAGGAGTTTTTCCAGAAGCAGATCACGTTCATAATTTCCGTCTATATTCTATTTGGACAGGATATTATGTACGTATATTCGCTGCTGATGTCTTAAGCTTTCGGTTACAATGTTGTTTTCAATTTAATTGTTCTGGAAATGTTTGACTGACTTTTGAAAATTATTTCAATTGAGTAATGTTTATATTATACATTCCTCTATTTTCAAGGCGAGAAATTTACTTTTTCTCTGTGCCAAGAAATTTCAAACGTCATAAGTTTTGAGTCTCATATCTAGATAAATTGTTCTTGGCACACAGAAGATTATATCAGTTTAACAATTCTGTTTCATAAACATGGTGACCAATGAATCCCATTTTTGAAATAAGTAGTAAGTGTAGGCACTAATGTATTTTTTCTGATTTTGGTACATTTGCTGAACCTGTATCAGCGTTGGACGATTTGGAAATAAAGAAAGATTAAAATGACGTATATTCTATTACACCTGTGGAAGAGGAGGGAATGATATTGGAAGGATTTTTGCTTAAGGAAATCGAGGGATTGTGGAAATGAACAAGGGATTTTCAAATTTTAATGTTTTTTGAAGGGATCAAATTCTTAACCTTGTTGGATTTTCGTGGAACAAGTTTTTCAAATGTTAATTGCGAGACAGGATTCAAAATCATTAGGAATCACGGGATATGGATATTTTCAAAGGATTTTGAAACATTTGCTGAACTCCACCATCCAAAGCTACAGTGTCTATTTCATAGCGATATTTCAGTTGCTTCATCATTATGGCTGGTTTATTTCTATAAATTATTATCTTGAAGATGCAATAATGATAAATAAAAATTTTGCTAATTACATTTCATAAAGTTCTTATAGATTTTCTGTGAAGATGCGGAAAACTTTCAATTACTACTACCAGAATTTTTAATTCGCTATGACTTAGACCTGTACATTTATTTTTCACAAATTGGATGTAACGACAATATCTTGAGGAATTTCTAAAACTTTTGGAGGATTTTGCATGAGTTGGATAATTGAAACTAATGGAAAAGGAAAGGAACAGCACATTTTTCAATAGGATTTCCACTTTTTTCAGAATTGGAGGAATAGTGGTAAATAAAACCCTTTATTTTACCTCTTATAATAACTGCTCTTTATGATTTATGCTTGATCGGATACTAATTTTTTGAAATTATTTCTGTTGTTTTCTTGACAGTGCATGTAAAACCGAATCCTAACATTTCACTTTAAAATTTGACACAGTGAAAACTCATCTTTATTGTATAAAAAGATGTACAGCGAGTCAATAATACAAAACTACAATTTTGTTTCATTTCAAATAATGAACAGCCCCCCACCTATATAGAGGTACCTCGTAATAGATTGCTTGGTATATATTAAAATCAATTTAAAATTTCACAAACTACACCTTACGATTTGATCTCCACAAACTTTATTCAAAAAATTATCACATTTATCGCTAAAACGGTACCTTTTTTGTAGTGAAAACATACGTTTTCACTAAGAAAAAGCTACTGTGTTAGCAAAACATGTCATAATATTTTTTTAAATAAAGTTTGAAGTGGAGATCAAATCGTGAGGTGTAGTTTATGAAATTCTTATGGATACTTATCAAGTAACTGTCGAATCAATCAGATAATTGCAAATTATCTATTCAACATATAACAGAAGTGTTTCCCAACTTTTTAGAGAACTGTGGCCCCTATTGCACAAATCATTTCCACCCATTTCTATTGATGAGAACTAATATACGACTCGTCTCAGATATAAACATTATTAATTTCCTTTTCAAGATATATCTAGATTTTCTGAGAGTATCTACCAAAAACTACACTAACGGGTGCTCTATGTTCAGACCTATTTATGAATGTCTTGACAGAAGATTTTATAAATCTCTAATCCTTCGCACAAGAACTTTTTGGCTCGGTTGTGTAGAGTATGGTATTTGAAATTGGTACTGATAAAATTGCTCACTTTTGATATTCAATCTGCTGGGGTTTCAGAAATGATGTTAGATACTTGATCAATTTGATATCTTGAATATGTCATGTGGTGGAAAGTGTGCTGTCATAATGCAAGTCATTAGTTTAAATTCTTTTGGGGCATTTTTGTCACCTATATCAAATTGTTTCCATACTTTACTGTTTTCTTTTTCAATATCCTCCCTAATTTAAACAACTCATCTTATTCCAAGAAATTTGATAGCACCAGCATGAACTTTGAATTGATGATTGTACTTGCTTCTAGATAATAGTTCAATAGAAAAGTCCGATAATTTTTGTGGCAAATACACAGGACTTCCCAAAAAATGCTGCCTTGAATATTTCTGAAATTTAAGCTCTCTCAACTTTTTAAATGATATATACCATGTGACATATCATCTGATAGGCCTGATGAATACGAAGAAATAATGGTGGTCTACTAAGTATGAAGACAAACAGTTTGAAATGTGTACTATTTACTTTTATTCGCAGATACACATATCATTGTTTTGTGAACTGAAATCTTAGCTATTTGGTGACGACCTTTCAAATAATTATTACCATTTCAAAAATGACAATTTGTCAAAAAAGACGTGTAGAACACCTCCAAGGAAAGTTCTGTCATTTTTATATTTACACCTGTTTCGAAAATATTCTGGAAAATTTTACTTGAAAAAATTATGTTAATATTATGTCCCTTTGAAAACTCATGGGTCAAGTGGAAGTGGAGTTACAAATGTCATGTATCACCTGGTTTTTGGGATTTTTGACAATGTTGCTTTCTGAAATATTCAGGGCATGAAGTTTCGTTGGGAAGTTCTCTAGGTTATATTAATGAGTCTGAAAAATTGGCTCTTGGAACATGTTCATGTCATTATTTCTGTGTGTACTTAAATATTACCATCCAAACTCGAGAAGTGGCATGAAGTATCTAGAGACATTGATAATCAGTATTTCCAACAAAGTTTACCTACACTACAGTAAGGAGTTGTAGGTGAGACGTTTCAAACGTTTCTTTTTGAATTGAGGCACTCATGAAAAAATATTCTTGCTAGCAATACGATATTAATTATCTTTATTTGCAATATGGTAGGTCTCACATATTTTGGAGACAAAAGGAGGATTGAAAATTCCTTGGAGAATGATAGGATATATCAAGTAGCTATAGTTTAATTGCTATAAGGACCTCGAGGGAATATTGCATGTACTTTCGTACCTTTCCTAGGATTTTCATAGGATCTGTGGAAAGCAAATAGCCTTTTCATCAAAAAGGACTGTTCTGGATTTCAGGTATTTTCAATTTGGTTCATTCGCCATAATTTTACATTTTTGTCTGTTATTTCAACATTTGCATGTTTTTCTTTCAATAAACAATCAAATAAAATATGAAGTGACTTTTATTTCATTTATAAAAACTATTATAAAGAATTGCTTGGAACATTTTATCTCAGCAACTAATTTATATATAACCTTACAATATCCAATGGCCTTGCTGGTAAGTTTGTGACAGGACATCTCTGATTTTCATTCAGGAACCTCAAGATGCATCGAAAGCAAAATATGTATCTGAAAAAAAGATTTGTAGTATAATACTCTCAAATGCTGTGAGAGTAAAATATTTCAAGATGAAAACGCTAACTTGGTAGGTGGAATGAGCGTCCAGAAGAGTAACAATAAAATAATAACATTAGATCCAACGGTAATTATGCATATAAATAAAGATAACGAAAATTTAAAAAAATGATATCGGACAAATTATAATTTTAAGAAATATTTCCTCAATTCAATAAAAACAGTTGTCCAGTAAAAACTGTTCGACTTGAACTTTGAATGAGCTGACACCCCCAAAGGAACTAACATGATCTTGTTATTAATTCTTTGATTACTTTATATTTAGTTTCCCTTTCAAATGAACTAGATCCATGTGGTGGTATTGCCAGATTGTTTGAAGAGCGGGTTGTTCTATCACTTTCGGTATACTTGTCTATATTAACTCTTGGGAATCAACTTAGTACAGGAGCAGATTTGAAGCACGTTTTATGTACATATAATTACTGTGATGCTTTTCTGGTGATTGGGAAAAGTGCTTGTTTTCGAAGATTTTTAAAACTCACCTATACAAACTCATATACCTACTCGATATGCTCGTGATCTACTCGATTGATTTCAGCATGCTGCTGCTGCTGCATGAACGAGAATCATTTGCAAAACCAACCTCTGTGAGGTATCTTGCATAAATGTCTGTCGGGGAATTAGTTGTTTTCCGGCAGGCATTTACCATAAACTACTGTGCAGATACGATGGAAGAAATGAACTTTTCGAGATTTTATTTCAAAATATTTATTCTCTTGTATAAAATCTAAATTTTATATGCCACACTTTCATTGAATATTTCAGAAAAGTTCAATGAGAAATAGTAAACTTAAAAAAAGTACTTTCAAAGCACAAGAATAAGCACTTTTCACAATCTCCAGAAATGCGCGTTTCACCAACCAAGTTGGCGTTTTCAGGAAATGAAGAAAACTAAATCCCAACTCTAAAACTAGTTTCTATTTATATGTAACAGGGTAAACTTTCTGAAGTACATCAATGATTTCGGGTAGAAACTTGTGCAAAATTTTTCGTGAAAGTTCTTTTACCATGAATCTGTGGCACAACATAACGTAGAATAAAATCCACTGACTTCTTCCCGAATCATCACTTTTGAAGAAAACTAATTTATCAATACTCACCCAGATACTTGTAAAACAGTGGGAATTATCCAAGACTTCAGACAGAGTGGGCATTTACCTTGGTAAGATTTTGCCTTGTTGTCAATCTGAAAGAAAAACAATTATATAATTCCTCTTTATTCATTAAATATGAAATCGAAAAAATCAAAGGATTTAAAAATCTTACAAATAATTTAGGTAAAAGCAATCATCTTTTCTCAACAAATTTTAAAACTTTCTAAGCCAATATCATTACAGATATTTCAAAGTTTTGAACAACCAATATCTGATGAGGCAGATAAAAGATAAAATACAGTTGAAGACTTTGCCAGGAGAATTTTATGATTTATATAAAATTCGTTTTGATTTCTAAGTGAAATGGCAAGTCTACTGAAAGTATTTCCTGGTTACCTTGATATTTTAAACGTTAATTATTATTACTCAGTTTTCACAACCTTCTGAGTTAATATATACTGGAATAATTGAAAGACCAAATGCTTGAGAAATATTTTGTGTGATATCCCAAGTAAACAAAATTTAACAATAATTTTCGAAATTTTGTCAAGAAAATACTTTGAGTGTAAATTCATTTTCATCATCATAGGAAATGAGGACAAATATAGGACTGTCTAATATTATTTACTGCAGATATCCAAATTCTGCAGATATCACAGATAACCAATTTTGTTAGCCTCAAAGACTTTTATGAAAATCATCTGAACATTTTTTTCATAATTGTAATGGTTCTGAGTGGAACACCAAAAAGAAATCATGGATAGCTAAGGATATATTTTGTCGGGCAATCTCCTACTAAGTGTTGCCTTGTTTAGTATGAACCAGCTCTACTAGATATTCAAGTTCAGACTGGATAACTAGTTTCTTGGTAAATTATTTATAAATAATGTTTACAACTTACTTATGACTTCAAGGAGAACTGAAGGAGTAGCAGAAACCTGTGATCTGTAACTTTTCAACTCTTAGGATATTTATGGGATCAGTATTACCAGTTTCAATACACGTCAAGCATACCTGACTTCCCTGTCTATGATAACGATGATAAAGAATTCATGGCTGTATGTTAAATAAAAATGTATTATGAAATTCCCATGAGTAGGAAGAGTTATTACTTGCATATTTTCACGAAAAAATTGAGCACCATTCTGATCGATTAAGCCTAAATGACAAGTCATTTTATGAACGTAGCATTTACTACAATATGAGATATAATGTTGAAGAGAGTATTATTCTGTATACTAATTTTTAGATTGATAAACACATCTCTCTGTGCTGTATTTTTAGTTTAGTAACTACAGCTAAAATCAGTCTTGAGACTTTTGACGCATATGTTTTCTTCTTATAAGGTTTTTTTGCTTTAAACTTTTATAAACAATAATTGTGCATTTAAGTTTGTTATCAGAAGAAACAAGCGAGAATGGAGCTATTGTTAGAATAATAAATATTATACAACGAAGAGAAAAAGTGTTCTACTTTGAATGCAGTGTTGAGAATCATATTAAGAAGTTATTCTGGAAAGTAGTAACTACAGAAAAATGTGAGATTTTCCCAAAAGTAAATGTGCATAATAAGATCGTGAAAAAATACACAAATGTGTTTGCAAAATATAGCTATATAGCTATATTCAACAATGTTAATCAAAGTTTAGAAACACTTTTTACAAGTTTTGGTTAGGAAGCTCTAATAAAGAGAATTTTGTTTATATTCTGAATCTGCTATTTTTTTGTAACTGAAAGTAAAGTTTCTAAATTCAAAATTTTTGTGCACTTAATTATATTAACAAGTAGTATTTCTATCTAAACTGTGCTAATAGGTATATAACTGATCATAAAAGCCCAAAATTGTTACCAAATCGTAAAACACTTTTTTAATAAAAAAAATAAAGGAACAAATTGATGAACCAGGTCTGATAGATAGCGGCAAGTGCATTGCAGAAAATACCCGAGTATTTTTAATAATGAGTTGGTACATTGAGCAACAAAATATTTTCATAATATATGTTGTTAAGCTGAGCAATAAAATATACAACATTGCTCTCTATGATAATTACCAACTTGCAATTTGACATATGCACTTACCCATTTCTTTGTAATCTCAAGCAAGCAATAACCTCAGATGCGTAAAAAATAACATATTCTACTGGCAATACATCTGTGAGCTTTTTCCATTCCTTGTATAATTGCTTATTAATTTTGCAATATTTTTTTCTGTCTTCTCTCGAATTTTCTCTGTCAACTAAAAGACTTGCTAAATCGGTATTTGTATTATTTATCTTTCTTCTAACTTCAACTTTATCAAAGAGATTGATGCAGAATGTCATATAATGTTTAAGCTGAGATTTTGTAATATATTTTTGTAATCTTCTTATTTCATTCTTAGCACTCCCGTGCCAGTGGTCATATTCATCATTTTCTAATATCTTGCTAACACTTCTACTACATAAAATGTTTTCCAAGTTGCTCTTCAGCACATTTTCAACATAAGATTTAAGTTTAGTCAAATATCTTGAATTTCTCTTTGAATTCTCCATGTTATTGAAAGTGGGAAGCTCAAGAATGTCCTGAGAGCTATGAGCTTCTGGAGATGGTAATGAAGTAGACTTTTTCTCAAATATGTGGTCATCAATTTCCAAAATTCTAATTTCAAAAGAATTACTTTCTCTTGTTGTTAAATATTTATTACATAGTTTATCCCATTTATTTTTTCTAGCCTTTATAATACCTAAAATAATTTAATTTTTTATAAAATCCATTAATTTGAAATATAAATATACCATCGGAAACACTCATTTTCACAGGTATCACGTACCGTACAGCCCCTTTAATCTTTAATCCTTGATATTCGGAAGTTTTGAAGGTTAAATCACATAATAGTAAAGCATTTATTTATGTTAACTGTTTCCCGCTTGAAAGAGTAGCACCGGAGCAATTAGTCCTGGGTTGCGTTCATGAATTTACTACTACTGATCACAGAACTCATAAACTTAACTGCATTCGAGTCGACACCCGATGAAGTTCTGTATCATTTTCGTAAATGAAAATCCAAAATAGAAAAGTTTGTGATTCCTTAGTTGAAACGTTCATTTTTTTGTTGTAATTGTACCTACAAATATTGAAAATGTAGGTAATAAAAAATGAGGATTGTTGTAAACAAAAAGAGTTGTACATTTATATACACGAAACAGAAGAAAAATTTCATCAGTGCGCATATGCGAACTAGAAGTTAGCCAATCCCCCAGAACAGTTCCGAATCATATATATAATCCAGTCATTTAAGCTTAAATTAGGTATGAATCTCGGAATTCGAGATACCCAGCTGTAAGTCTGTAAATACTTGTATATTGACACCCTAAAAGTTGTCTCAAAAC